>ML218671.1:0-26312 GCA_004785975.1 Popillia japonica
AATGTGAAGGGGTGCTCCACCCTGCATAAAAATGATGTTTTCAAATCTGTGCTGCATATTCTGCTGCTGTGGAATAACATCTCCTAGCATTTGTACAGTACATATATAGCTTCACCATTCTGCATTTCCCCATAGAAATACGGACCAATGATAAATTCAGTTGTAAAACCCCGCACCAAACGGTCACTGTTTTATCATGAAGACCTTCTTGAACGATTTCTTGTGGATTTTCTGCAGACCAGATTCTACAATTTTTAGTATTACCTCCACCATTCAGAGTAAAATATATCTCATTTATCCAGAAAATACGAGATAACGATTCCAGTTCAACTTCCATTTGAGCTATTACTCGCAAAGAAAATCGTACCTACATAGTATCCAAATCTGCCTCCTTTAATTCAAACAGATTTTCAATTTATATGGATACTTTTTTAGAACTTTGCGTAAAATTTTCCAAGCCGTTGTGTACTTGCAAACAGTCGCTTGGATATCGGATTCGGACTGCCGATTACTAGTGGATTATTTCTAGCTATTTTCTAATTTTATGAAGAACCTCTACAACTTGGACATCACTAATTCTTGGTCTTGGTAGGTCAGTTACAGGCCCTATTTTTTATCGTACTAATACTCTTCCGAATAAGTGAAGGTGTAACGCAGCTTAATTAGAGAGGGTATCTTTATGTTTCGTTTGAACAAAAATTTTTCTTCAATTAGAGTTATCGAAACGATATTTGTAATTATCAGGCAATAGCCACAGTAGTCAGACGGCTACCCAGCGATGTGAAAAATCGCTAGGACCTGGAAATCATCAGAAAACGGAGGAAATACAAAAACAGCCTAAGCAAAAAAATTGAGGCAGCATTGATGCTCCTCATGCGGAAACTATAATTGAATTTATACATACGTGTGTAACATAAGCTTTACATATTAAGTAGAAATAAACAGAAATATGTATATACAGTAGTGTGCATAAGTTATCGATCACTTGTGCGTTAACAGAGAGAATCATTATACATATACATATTTTGAAATGAATTCTATTCTACTTTCGAAGCAAATTCATGAAAACGAAACTAAAACATATTTATATATTAACAATTCGAATCGTTATCCAACTGTAAACTAAAGTTGTTGCCTATAAGCTGAAGACCTGTAGGTATTGCGTATTCTTGTAAAATGTTTAGATCACGCACGGCGGTCAATTCTAATCGGTGAACCTACCCCAGTAGCCATTATACAGCTTTAAACTTGAATTGAGACTCCACTCCAATATCTCCTCACACACTAGCGTTTGCTATTGCCAAATATTTATAAAATTTGGATAGGTAAGTCGATTCACAGCACACTATTCCAATCTTCCATGGTCCAGTTCAGATGGCTGCTGGCATAGGTTAATCTTTTGTGTGCAGTTGCATGTGTAAGCAACGGTTTTCCACGGACAATTCATCCATATAAACCTTGTTTTATTAGATGACATTGTACTGCAGAGAGATATACTGCTGTGGCAGTTGCTTCCTGTGCTAGCTGGGTCGATCCTCGTGTCCGATAGAAGCTTGTTGGTCCTTCTTCTTACCTTTTTCGGTCGCCCTGGTTTTGGTTTATTTCCTCTGGCGCCCGTTTCTTGTAGTTTTTTGGCCACATTATGGACGTTATGCTGTGAAAACTTGCTCGGGCAGCAATTTGTTAATTTTGTTCCCTGTTTACTTAAAAATATTCTTTTTATGTCTATTGGCAGGTGATCATCGCCATCTTTTTGTAATTTCCCAATAACTTAATAGATCAATATATTGCTACTTAACATTTTCTTTTCCTTCGCTCTGCGTACTAATTTCGCCAAATTGCAAATTAATTTACTCAGAAATATTCAGAATACTTTTACAATACAACTACATATGTACTTTCTTTAACTAATAATAGTATACTAACTACTAAATAATAGTAACTAACTAGTATATCACTCTGTGGTAAACTAGTGGTAAGTTGTAGCTTCAGGTAGTTTTTGTTTCTCAAAAAAGTCGCTTATCATTAAATGCAAATTACTTTTTAATCTTTCCGGTGCTACCAACATTTCCACCGAATAGAATTATAATAAGCTTGCATTTGGGTAACATGGGAGTGATCCATAACTTGTGCACACTACTGTATGTATGTACATTAAGCAGGATTCAAACATGTGTCATTGAAGTTTAGTCGTCATAGCGATAACTACATACTTCCATAATATGTTAAATCATGTATCTTATCCATGTCGCGGTGCTTCAGTGTATGCTTAGCATAATATTTACACTTGCTATAATCAAAGAGGTATATTTAACGCACGAGTTGTACCAGATTACAACACGTGGTTTATTACTTTGACGTGCATTTAATTAATAGCGCAATTATGTAACTTTAAAGTACATACGTATTAATTTTTGTTATACCTAATCAATATAAAAAAATAATTCAAATAGATGAGCGATGTCATAAAATAGTGGTGTTTGTTCAGATAATTTTTATGTAGATAATTTTCACTGTTTAGTATTTATTATTATACATAATCGAATTCACTCATTAGGAATACGAAATTATTGTTTTATTGGTTTGTTTCTATTCTAAAAACGCTTTGAAAATCTTGAAAGCGCAAAGAATAGGATTGTGATTTGAGCTACGTATAGAATGTTAATCACACTTTTTTTCATCATTAATAATCAGAACGAGTATTAGTGTTTTATATGTTTTTAAGTAGATCGTGTTTAGCATTTCTGTGCCAATCAATGTTGCAGTACATACGTGCATGAACTGAATATAATATAATACGAATACATTTGTGTCCATAATTTTGTAAACAGAATTTAGTTAAACTGAAAACATGAAACATACTTTCACGTAAATCTTGCCAAAGTTATGAGAGTTGAATAAACTTTGCATCATAATAATATACGAAATTATGCACACACTAATACATTAATATGGCCCCACGTTGGGCGCCATATTTATGTAGTGTTACGTTGGGTTCTAAACAAAAAATATCAACCTCTACTTATCGAGCTGTTCACTTTATCTAAAAAAATTAAAGATTTTACTTGAAACTCTACATGTAAAAAAGAATGAGTAGATCCAATACATATATTATTCTATTCAACATACATTTTTCTAAAAAGAAATCTAAACTAACCTGCGTTCCCTATGATTTAGCTAGTTAAGTTTAACTTATCTTAATCCAGAAAATGTTCTAACAACTAAGCACTTCCAAATACTGTTCCTACAGTATTTATGTGAATGTCTCGTATGTTACATCCGATTCTTGAGCTGAAGATGCCCTCCACAGAAGGGATATATATAAACAACTGGATATTCAATCCGCAAACTCCTTCTTTAATAGTTTTGGAGATGAAAACGTTTACTGTGAATTTAGGGAATTCACATTTCCAAAATTATTGTATTTTAAGTAATTTTACTCTTAGAATTACATATAAATTTTGTACTATTGATTTTTTTCTGCTATTATTCTAACAAGAAAACTTAATCTCCATGGTGTTTTATTCCATTATCCTTTAATATCTAATAAGATTATTGTGTCAAAATGTCTTGTTACCAATGTCTATAATTCCTTGCACTAATGAAATTTTTATTTCCATAGAAACTGGTTTTTTAATTTCCCATTCACCGGATTTAAGTACAGATCACAACCTTATATCTAATTCCATATAATTTTACATTAAATTTTGAATAGAATAAATATATTAGAATTTGTAGGGATTTACGTTTTCCCCGCGATTTGTTACTGTTCGGAGATAGTATAATTTTCTAAAAATTAATATAGATCTCTGTGAACTGACTTGTTTAACACGAAATAGCCATCTATAATTTAATTAACGAATTGTATCAAATATCATAATATTACATTCTGTGTATTTGCACATATGTAAAATAGATTTTTTATTAACATTTTATTAAGTTTTAACTAAATTGTTTTTTTAACCTGCCAATAACGATAGCCGGAAAAGATATCTTAAACCATTTTTATAGGAGGACGAAGCCAAGATAATCCGAACTTTTCTTTTCAATGTGTTTAATATGTTGGGTGAGGATGTAACGTAGAACAGAGTAAATTGGTTCGGTTCTCCGGAGTAGATTAGCTGTCAGCAACATCATTCCCAAGCAAGGGGTGCACACGTCTGTTGAACAACGCATTATTCTGTTAGATGATTGCAGGAAACTGCCACCTTACAATATAGGAAACTGCCGCACATGTCGCAATATCATATGGGAGTACTCAATCAATGACGGAAGATCCGAAAGCAAACCGTCTTGCCGTGTGCAAAAGACTTTTGGCACAATATCAAACAGAGGGAGGTGATTTCTTGAAGCACCGTGGAAAGCCAAGGCCCGTTTTTCTACTTGGAAAGTTCTTGCGACGATCTTTTTGGGATTGCAGAATCATATTCACAGTACCAATAAATGTTCTAAAACAAGAATCCGATTAATATTTAATTCGCCATCATACCTTTTTTTGGCTAATCATTAAGCATAAATGACATATTACAGTACAGAAAACAGGTGACTGCATGATTCTTTTGTTCCGTTACTACTCTACTGTAGGATTTTTAATGTACTTTTAATACATCTAGCCATGTCCTTTAAAATGGGTAACAAATCTTAATGTTTTCCATTGAATATGGCAGAAATGATGTTCATTACTTCTATATACAGAATAATTAATAACATGCATAATGCGTGTGCATAATTTTTATACAGAACACTATAAATGATATCGAAGGCTTCCACGGCCCGAGTCTCTATAATGATGGTTTCTAGGTGTTGACCGTGTCATGGTTGGTTAAATATATACAGTACATATAAAAATAAAATGCACAAGATAGACAATAAAAACCTCGACGTTTTTCCACTAATGTAAATGGCTTTTATCTTCTGCATTTTATTTTTTATTTTTTACTGTATAATATTTATTTTACTAACCATGATACGTCAACACCCAGAAACCCTCATTATACAGAACACTATAGTTACAAAAAATAATATAATATGTTTGCATTAATTTCTCGTATGATTATAACTAGTTGGAACAATTTAGTAAGACAACATTAACTTTGATGTAATCCTTAAACAATATTTCAATACAAATCATTTTATATTTATGCAAAAATGCTTGGTATGACCGAATTATTAAGTCACAAAAGACGCAACTGAAGACAAGAATTTGAGTCACCGAGAAAAATGTGGGATCTGAAATGCACAAAAGCGCTTACAACTTAATTTTTATACTATATTTTCCTACTATCCAAACGGTTTTTAACATCTACGTATGTATATTTGAAAGAGAGAAAAAATATCCATCGAATTTACAAACTCTAAGGTTTTAAGTTCCATCATGTTAATTACATAGATCTTAAAACTACATTTATTATTATTTCTCCTGTAGAAGTGGTTATATTGATGTCCCTATGTGCTATTTTAAAGCCCACTTTATTTTCAGTCAATATTTCTAATTTTGTGAATCTATTTAAAACATCATCAATACATTTTGACGTAGATAACATGCAAGTAGAATACTGATTTTCTATTGACAATGTTAAAAATACTGTACAAAACATTATTCAAAGAGCATAGTTTGCAGGTAAATCCCTCTAAAACTAATGCCATGGCTATGTGGTAGAAAATGCCATAGAAAATGAGCATTAAATCATATTTTGATCAAGAGTGCAACATGCAAAACTCTTTCATCCTCTTTGGTTACAACATTTTGGTAACTTCATTCGGAACTCATATACGGATTTACACTTGTTGTAGTTTCCAAGAAAGTACTGGACTTTTTCAGAAGCTTATGAATTAATTCGAACTCAAAAATTAAGGCTGCTCACAGTAAATCTTATAGGTGGTAGTGAAAAGAGGCAATGACTGCAGACTGCGCTCCCTCGCTTCGTAAAATGTCGGAACTGTCAAATTTTACAGCTGATACTTCCATTTCTAGGTATGTAGGTACGTGTAAGCACTACAACGTTATTGGAATACCTCCGAACAGAAAGTTGCATCAATAGTAATTAATCGACCAAAAAATTTTGTTCAAGGATTGAATCTTTCGTCGGTCGTGGAGATCTTCATATGCTCTTCACATTTCGCCTTGTTGTGTAGTTTAAAAGAGTATTCAAATGATTTTAACTATTCTCATTTGTAATCAGATTAATTTATTAATAGTTAACTCTTAAACACTTCTGTCACCACTCATTCTGCAGCAAGCAGAAAACCAGTCTCTAAATATAGATGAGAAATTTATTTTGACTGTAGTTCTCACATCTAATATAAAATTCAGCCGTATCCTAAGTTTATTTCATTAGACTATGAATTTGTTTATAGTTTAAAATCCATCAGAGGTTAATGTAATACGGGTGAAATCTTATCTTAAGAACTGTATAAGTCTAACTTTTCCTATGTAAGTAGATGTTAAATAAATTTTATCGGGCAAATTAAACATACAGATTTAACAAGCATAAAGGAGGAGAACTCAATGCTTTAATCTGTTTTCTTAGTAAAACTAGTTTGTAGCTAAGTATTTTCTCGAGCTCCAATAAAAACCCTTTATATAATCTCGTAAATCCCCCAATAGAATATTATATAGTAATTTATTTACAAATATAAACACGTAATTACTTTCTAGCACTTTATTATATTATAGAACTAATATGAGGTGTTTGTTTCAGATGCAACATATCAAAATTGCCCATGTCCAATTCAGTCGTGTCCAAAAAACGTACATACTGGACCTCTTATTGGTAATAATAAGAGGTCTAATATTTCTTCTATTACCAAAGATTCAATTCTTCTCCAACCGGTAGCGCTGGCGCTACCAATGGAACCGGCTAGCGCTACGGGCCCCCCGAGTCCAGCAAGAGGCTCGGCAGGTATGCCGCCACCCCCATCTCCAGCGGGGGCCACTTACCAAGCACCGCCCACACCTAAACACGAAACACCTGAGCCCATAGATCTCAAATCCACGGAGAAACGAAGAAAACAAGCTCGTGTTGGAAAATCGGCAGTCAGGGAAACTCTTCAACAAAATACTATGCTTTTGATGTGTCAAGAACAAGAACCTCATAATTCTTACATAAACGGAGTTAAAAGGGAGGTTGAAAGTCCTAAAGAAGAACAAAAGAAGGATATAATTCTTGAACAAGTAGCAGTGTCCAAAATCGAAACCACTAATGTCGAGGAGAAGGTGGAGAAAGTGACCATAACAATTCAGGAAACAAAGGCTGAAAATGTTATAGAACCAATAAAGCAGGTGCAATGTTTAAAAACAGAGGAAAATGAAGTTTTGCCGCCAGTTATAAAAGAATTAACCACTGTACAACCGTCAACTATTGTACAACAATTAGAGCCCTGTGTGAAAACAGTTGCTGAAAATGTTAAAGTAAAAAATATGAAGCGGAAACCGTCAATTACGAATAATATCAAAGAAGAACCGTCGCCCAAAAAAGCAAAAATCGAAAAATCTAGCGGTAGTTATAAGGACTTAATCAAAAAGAGCTATACAGCAGTACAAATTAATAATGGTAAGAAAAAACTATTGGCGAGACATCTGGTACAAAAATTACCTAGAATTCGCGTTAAGAAACCTCAAAGTAAGAGAAAACAAAGTCCATTGAAAGAAGTAGAAAGTAAAAGGTTAAAATCATCCAAACCTTTAACGGTATCTAATCATAATTCGAAAGTTAACGTGAAAGATAAAGATAAAACTTTCGTCGAAACGGATTCTATAGAAAATAAGGAACCACCTCAGAAAAAAGGGAAGAAATTAACGCAAATTACAACCACTAAGTGCAAGAAGATCGCTCCAGTTGTTCTAGATAATCTTTTAGCCAGAAACAGTGTCGATAGGACAATAGAAAGTGTGATCAGTGAAAATGCTAGGACTTCGAAGAACGGCGCCAATAATTCCATCTTACGGACATTGTCCGAGAAATCGAGTAGTAGCGGAAGTGTAAAAGTTAAAACAGATATTAAAAAAGACATAGTAGTAGCCGGCAAAAAGGGTAGTAGTACGACTGCTAAAAGTGTTATTGTGAAAAATAAAATGACTGAATGCAAAAAGGCCGGTATTGCTAAACGGAAAACCAAGAGCAAAAGTGCTGACGTGGTACCTCAGGTGGTACCCAGGGTACCCAGACGAAGTCTACCTCTACCGAAATGGTCAAACGGCTGGGAATGGAAAGGTGAACCGTTTGATGGAAAAGTCTTTTTAAATGTAAGTAACACTTTATTTCATAGTTAGTCATATATTTTCAAGGATTAAAATGTTATGCTCCAACTTCCTAATGGTGTTGAATTATTAGTACTCGTACTTGTTCCAATTTGTGGTTTCAGATAATTATCATTACCACGACTTCTGGCCAAAATGTCGTACCATTAACTTTGCCAACAACCCACTATTTTAACTCTTAAATAGGAGTAATAAAAAGTTCTTAATGGGTAATACCTTGATCAGTCTGTAGTAGTACTTGCTAACATCGCGGTGTTGAAATACATTGGCTCTTAATTTCAGTATTTTTGATATGACTACACAGATAATTCATCGGCATACTGAAAAAAAATAACATAATAAAATAACCCTTTTCAATTTATTTTTACACCAGGTAATTGGTCGTGAGATGTGCAAAGCATGTCTTTTTAGTGTTGCATCTAGAAAAATAAATTGCAGTCCTTCGTTAACCGAAATATTTCAGCAAGATGCGCAAAAAGTTTAATCATAATCATATAAAGTAAGTTTGCCAAAAAATTAAATTGAAAAACTTTTTGAACAATAACCTTTTGGAAACGATTACTCATCAGCGACGAACTGTTTGTGTTAAAACGAGATGAGTGACACTCTTGTCTTTAGTCACTGCGATCTACATAGGTCTATTGTAACGTTGCCCTTCTAGGAGTTAAATTAGTTGAAGGCTTTTAATGAACCTTAAAATTAATTTACGATTTTTATCACCGATGTCGGGTGAGACAGCAACGCTTCATTGTATGTCAAAAATCTTGTCATTACTCCAAGATGCCCTTTGCTGAAAGAGAGCGCCATCTTTTCTACCTTAAGCGATCTTAATAAAAGTGCCGTTGCCTGCTTTTGTCCTGGCGTGTTTTGCCAGTGGGAGAAATTTATGTTATCCTTTAATGTTATCCTTTAATGGCTTGTCTACCCAGATGGGTATTTTGCAGCCCACAACAGAAATCTGGTCAAATAAAAAGCATTTTTGCTGCTTCCTTGGCAAGCTTATTTATCTTTTTGTTACCTTCAATCGGTTGGTAGCTTGCAACAACGATACACAACTGTTTTTTTGCCAGAAATAATTGTCGTACTTGGACAAACCAACCCACAACGACCACTTATAACAACGCATGTTTGTACACAGCTTGAAAAATTTTGGAGCCACGAAATATTGAATCATTAGATCATCTTCCGTATAGTTTCGACATAAGTCGTAAAACTTTTTCATTCCTGAAAATTAGGGCTAAAATACGTGGTTAACGGTTTCATCCTACGGAAGAAGAAATTTTGATTGTCAATTATAGTTTCTCATAATCTGTTACAAAGATAAGTTCATAGTTTGGGCGTTTTCCAAATATTGTGCTCTTCATACTGGTCGAACCAAAACAACTAGTACACAGCCAGATATATGAAGTATAAACATCAATGGACGTAAATTTTACATGCCCGTAACAAACACAATAAAAATGTGGATTGTATTCTATTTGAAGAAATATAAACTCCTTAATTCCACAATTAAAATGAGGGTATTTTTAGATATTAATAAGTCGACTGTATATATCTGCTCTAAAATGTAAAACTAGCAGCAGAAAATGTTCGCACTACAATTCTTTATAAAGTATTTTTGACCTGATATTAAAACATAAACTCTTCATGCATGCGATATGCATTGATAAGAGTAATCTACAGTCACAATTCTTACTATTCTTTCCATTTTCTTAGATCCTTTACTCTCGAAATTAATATAGCTATAGGAGCTTTGGATAATGACAGACTAGGGATATCCCTCACTTGACCTAGTTCACCGTGCCTGAAAAAGAAATTCATTAAAAAGGTATTAAAAAGGGCGTATATCCTTTCTGTGTGGTAATGAATGCTTTACCTGGTAATAACGTCACTATACCTTACGCGGGTACATTAACGATTTTCTGTAATATCGACAGCACCTAACGAGGTACAGCTTTATGTTAATTGAAACATTATCTAAACTAACAAGGTAACAAAAATTTCGTGTCGGAGAAAAATACATGCATATTAGAACTTGGTAAACTGTGATGAAATTTTATTAATTCTTAATAGAGTAGTAAATTTTAATTGAAGTAACCTGACTGTGCTATATCTCGCTGATTTAAGGAAACCACAAAAGTATAAATTGTCATTTTTGGGCACTATCAGTCAATATGCAAACGTACACTCATGGAAAGTAAAGACCACACATCCAGACTAAAATTAAATGAACAAAACGGCCTGACAGTCGTTGATCGTCCACGTGAGTTAAGTTCAACTACTTTCCGTAAATTGAATTTGATACACAAAAGTCTATAGACTGGTAGCCTGCTACTAGACCAATCAGAATCTTACTAATTTTAATGACGGAAATAAAATATCATCGAGTTCATAAAATCCAAAGCAAAGTTTGTACGATGGATTTGAAATAGTATTGCACGAGAAATGCTCAAGATGACAAATACGAGTACATAACCCAATTCTAATGAGGTAGTAGAAAGAATATATACACATGGATACAATATACATATGTGTAAGGTTATGAAAAATTACTTACTGCAACTACGACTTAAACGTGACAGACAGCGAAGGCTTAGTTATCTCTAACACAGCATTATATGTACAGGTTATATACAGCAAATGAAATATTTTAATTAGGATGCGTGGGCAATCGCTACACTAAACAAACAGCGGTAAAAATCAGCACTTATCACATCTTTGTAAATAGTATAACTTGAAGACCATAACAGATAGAATAATGCTCTCATGCTCTGCTTTTGTTGAAAATGTCATGCTCTACAGAAAATCTCTTTCAATTTTTTTGATAGCTTACACCCTTACAGCTGCATCTGTGGTACATCTCTACAGGCCAAGTTGTACTGTGCATAATTAAGAGACCACTTTACCTTGGACATTGAAATGCTTTTTTGTTGTAAATTACAAAAAGTACAAGGTAGACGCCATCTAAATATACTTCATTTTAATAAATTTATTAGGACCTAACTAAATTATAAAACTAAAATAGAATTCTCGGTAAAAGATTGATATGCATATGTGTGTTAATATCCTGGGTGACCACCTTTTGCAATGATAACACATCTTACTTGTCTAGGAAAGCTAGTGACTAATTTAGCGATGAATATTTGTGAAATTCTATTCCATTCCTCTTCTAGTATAGTAAATAACGCATTTGAGTTGGTTGGATTCCTCTCTTTGGAACCCTGCCCACATAGTCCCAAACTTGTTCAATGATGTTGAAGTCTGGGCTTTGAGGCGGCCAAACCATAGTTTGCGCAACACCTTGTGCTGCTAAGTAATTCAAATATTGTTGAGCGCTATGCTTCAAATCGTTGTCTTGTTGGAAAGTAAAGTGCTCACCAATAAGGCGATGTTCAGCAGGTATTGCATGCTTTCTTACAATATCTAAACAATGCTCGGCTGTACGATGTCCGTCAATTCTGACTAGAGCCAACTGCAGCTGAAATTATACAGCCGTTCATAACACCCGAGGTCAATCTCCCAAGATCCAATTTTTATGATATTTTGCATATTGTAAGCGTTTTTGCTTGTTTCCCTTCAGAAATAATGTTTTTTTTTGCGAGCTAGGAGGCCTTTAAGTGCTTGCTGAAGGAGGTATCTGCGAACTGTTGACGAATGGACAACAACACCTCTGACTTCTCGCAGATCTTCAACTAACTGCTTTGAAGATTAAGTGTTGTTAAGTGTTGTTAAGTGATTTCGTAGTGAGCTAAGGCGCAAATAATTATCTAAGTGTTTAGGTCTGCCAGCGCCATTTTGATGTTGTACTGATTTTATATTTGCATAATTCCGTAATATTTTTTGAACGGCAGTTTTTGCACACCCCACTTCTACAGCAATTTCGCGTTGACTGTAGCCTTATTCTTAAAAAAAAACAACCCTATAGCGATACTGAATTAATACCTCTTTTCGGCATAATTCTAAAACCTACACAAATCATTTTCATTTTACCATTAACAAATAAGAAATTGAAACTTACCACTTTCTACTCAACAAAATTCTTAAAATATAATAACTTCGGTACAAACGCACTTAAGGCACTATACCACATCTGCACAACACTAAATATCACAATCTGGTCAATAGTGTTACTACATGGATCATAAACTATTATGCAGTGCATAGAAATGCGCAATATAAATGTATTGTACAAAACTAGTTTAATTTTTATGGGTAAATATGATCTATGAGGGAATAAAAGTCTTAATTTGGCGTAGGCACACTCAACACTATTTAGTCATTTGTTTAAGACACGTGAAGCTAGTGTGTATAGTTAGAGCTATACTTTTAACCTCGTAGAATTGCACAGAATCTAAAGGTCTAAAGGTACATACATAGACACACAATACCAAGTGAGGGATTTATTGCCCAAAAAACTACACAACATCACAACGGGTATATTGTATAACTATACATATAGTAATATATGGCTAACGTAAAAAGTCTCGTAAAATCCAGCTGCTCAGTCATAAAATATAATGCTGTCTGAATACCAGCCTTGTTAGGTGGTTTAAGTGGTAGTCCAAGAGCTTGTCTCCAACTTTTATCTGATATTTTCAAGGAGACAACAATTCGTAATGTACAACATACTTCATTAGAAACGGACTGCAAAGTCACATCATGTGGTTATGACAAGCTGACCATCGCAACAACAGGACGAAGCAGACATGTTTGATATATTTTGGCAAAGCTCCAACTCATCAGCTAATATAAACTTAATAAATCAACATAATCAGAAGATGATCCTTGAACAGACATAATGAAGTCCCGATTTAACAGCTTTGGAGCCTGTACGACCCCTTTCTTGTTAGCATCAATAGCTGTCGCTTAGTAGACATATGTAATTCTTATAGATTTTCTTCCTCCTATTAGTAGCTTGCTTGGTGTAGTTTAGTTCCAATCACGACCTGCTCGAAATCATAATCCCTGATTCCACAGATTATGATTTCGATGAATTCAATCATTAGGTATAAGACAAACGTAATCCGAGCAGGTTTAAGCGAACGAATGCAAGCTAGTGACCAACCTGACCTCTCATCCGATAGATCAATTCATAATGCAGTCGCGCTTTTTATGCGAGTTAGGCCTGTAAGAATCTGCTTAAAACTAAGACCTACTGTATCAACTTCAACAGGAGAAACGGAAAATCAACTTCAAAAAATCTATTAAGTAGATTAATCAATTATGTAGCGGCAAACAATTTGAGAAACGAAAAATCAGCTTACCTAAAAAATTATGATGTAATTGGACATATTAAGTTAAGTAAATAATCAGCCGAGAAGACTAACAACTTCCTGAAAAGAACCTGAATGATAGTTAAATATCAAATCATGTAAATATTTACCTAAATGTGCATTCCTCATTACGGCCACAAATTTGCGCCAATTGTTTCCAGAACCAATCCTAAGGTTTGTGTGTAGTCATTGACACAATCCGATTACAACGAGAAACATCAACTAACCATGTCAATATGCTAATAAGTAAAGTCTTGTTTAACTATCCAAAGTACGTAGTTGAGATTACCAATAAATAAACAAATGAATTTTATACACCATTTACGTTATGTTAATTTAATTTTTAAACAATTCCATACGTTGAACATGAAATCTATTAATTTATGTTACAGTGATGTATTTTTAATGACATAACCGGTACAAGGGCATTAATATGTGTGTGCGAATGTTTTAGCTAAATATCTAACAGAATGTCAGACTAGGTAAATACAGACATACATACTTGAAGCGCAATAAAGTTGATTGTTACTTACAACTAGATGCATAGCGTACTAAATATAACACAAATACGCGGCTGATTATTTTTTTGCAATTGTAATTGCTTCGTGAAAGGAGACTGACGACGCATCTCAAGGAAAATAACTTATCATCTTCGTAATTTTATCAGTCTACGAGTACAAGATTTCATTTCCATACGATTGGTGGTATTACTTATTGACGGTAATTATTGCCTCACAAACTTCGCCTAGCATAACCTTTAAGAATGTCCTAGATGTTAAACAGTTTCACCCAAACATGTAGGTACTTACTGTTTAATAAGAAATGCATACGTACAATTTCCAACACAGTTGGATATAAATCAAAATTACACGCATCAGCAAGTACATGTTATGGCAAAAAAGCAGTGCCACAAAACCCCATCTTGCTCAAGAATCGTAGTATATCTTTAATGAATTATCTCCTCACTTTACTAGTGGCACTTTCTGCTGATATGTTTGATTTTTTAACACCATTAAACAATTAACAAGGGATAGTAGATGAATAGGCAATTGATCATCGGATTGTGAGGGCAAATTAAATTCTCGAATCATAGCAGAGCTTTCTCAATTGCCCGATTATTATCAGAAGCAGAAGTGGCACCAGAGGCGACGGACTGTTGTCTGATGATCCCAACAGAAAAGAACATGTCGTGTTTAACAAATGATGATGCTTACCCAGTAAAAAGCAGCACCTTGACTTTTTATCTGATTGGTGCAATATGTTTTGTACCAAACAGTGAAGGTAACAACAGATTTATTCCATAAAATATGGTAATATTTAAAGTATCCTAAACGGATTTTATTGCGGTTTAAATACAACCATTCATGTACAACTAACTTCTTATATCATTAATTAGGTGAATCTTCATTTTAACATGAAATGATTAACTAAATTGTAGATCATATCAATCTCATGTACAAGCATTAAACAGCACAAGGAAGAATTCCAATCATGTTATGGTAATGCGCAAAAAATTCTGGCTAATCAAGTTATGGAAATTGCTAACCCACCTACTCATAGCCATTATTTTAGCCATAAATTAAATATTTACATATATAATTACGTCTATGGCTTATCATTTAAAATTTCGAGGTTAGGACAATTAATTCCAAGTATCATTATAAACGTACATATGTTTTAAATTAGTACGACTAGTTTTTTACATTTCTGATTTATTCGAAAATCTTTCGTTGATGGGTGCGGAAAATGTTTCTAATAAATTTATTTAAAAAAAGTGACATTGTATAACATTGTCCGTTTTTCACGTATATTTTTCCATTCGTATTATATAATAAAAATTAAAAAGTGAAAGGACGTAAAAATCTTTTTCAAGCTTGTAACTTTTTGTTGTAATAGCCACATCCGTGAAGTAAAACAATTTCTGCTACTATCCTTTGCATTATTCAAAAGTAGTGACACCAAATACTTCTGAAATCCATAGCCACTGTGTCTTTTGAAATAAAGTGTACAATAAACAGCTGCAAACATTGTTGAGATGATTTATTAATGTGATGTTTTCAAATTATTTAGCCATATTCTTGCGTGCTTCTTTACGTGCTGGTGAAAACATTTCTGAAAAGGAACCTACTACTACATTTGTCAGTCTCAAGTTAATTCCAGAAATATTCTGTATAGATTATAATTATAATAGAAAATGTTATATTTTCATTCTTTATTTTACTTGACATATAAATATAATTAGTTCATTAATTCGGACATGTGTCATTTATTATATAAAAAAAAACAAATTCATTTGTTACACTGTACAATAGAAAAAGAACTACAACTACGTAACATTACGCGGAGGAACAAATCGACAATAGAGCGATATAAAACACGGAACATTACAATTTGTCATTGTTTGTGTATACATATATTCATATGAAATCATATAAGAATGAAATATGACAGCTAACAGACTAATTAATTAAATGGGGTTTCAATTTGTTTGTGGATCCACAGGTTAACTTAAACAGTTTGCGGTTATGTTAATAATTTCAATGTAAGCTTTCGTAACTATTTTGGGATGGATAACCAGCGAGGTAATTGTTGTGTTTGTTTCAAGAGTTACTTCTGTAATTGCATTTTAGGAATCATTTACATACTACAATGCTTTGCATAACAATGATAAAAAATAAGCTGTGGCGAAAATTTGAACATATGTATGTGAATATGTTGTTATCGAAAACGTTATTGATACGTATTCTCCGACCTTACATTTCTGATCTACGTTCTTTTTATTATTCTGTGTAGACATGTATTCTAAGCGAGCAGACGAACATTTAATTATTAAATGCGATTCGTCGGTTTGGTATGTATGTATGTACACTCACCTGAAAGAAGTTGTAGAACGATTTACATATAATCGCTATGTAAATCGTTCTACAACTTCTTTCAGGTGAGTGTACGTACATATTTAGTGTTTTAGCGTTACTATATTGTAGGTGACAAAATCAACACTATTAAAGTTTGAAACTTTTTCCGAGAATCAATATTTTAATTTTTAAATACGATCTCAATTTCGATTTCAGCTATATTGGTTTCTATCATATTATATATTACTATAGTTGATCGTAGATCTTCACGAACCTAGTACACTACATTGAAGTCTTTCGGGTGTTGTCGAGTAAAAAAGTTTAATCTGGACGTTTCGGTGATCATTACATCAACAGGTTACTCTGTTGCAGCTTCATAAGCAATCTAAATGATAAAAAAATACCCTTCCGAATGCTGATAAAATTTGAAACCCGGTTAAAGGCCACTGTACGCCATTCATACTTTCTCTATACTAGATTCTATTCTATGATTTTCTAAATACTTTTTTAGGTGGGAGTACAACAAATCTTTACGTGATGGCGCTAATAAACAGATTTTAAGTTGTACCAACTTGACGATCATAAACTACCTACCTTCCTTTCCAATAATATACTGAACTTGTATTTATTTTCCGATGTTGGCCAATCTCCCAAAACTACTTCTGGGCATGTTCTAGTATCAATTTAGAAACAAAAATAGGACAGGATCTAGTTTTTAAAATAGTACGGGAAGAGCGGGAAAAGTGGCCAGTGCGGGTAAAGTGGCCATTGTCGGGTCCATGCATTGAATAGTGCTGCAACATGGCAGGAAGCGGCCAAACTAGTTCATATGACGCGATCAGTGTTGTCTGTAAGTTTGGTGCCAATATCTTGGGTCGTTTTTATTTAGTAAAAGTTTTTGTGATTTTCAACTCTCTGATGTAATGCAAGTCAGTTATATCATCCCTATTGCTCTGATTTTATGTACATTAATAGTTATCTGCGTTGCCCCATCTTAAACAGCTTGTTTTTACGTATAAATCAATGTGTTTGTTGCTAACTTCAGCTATGTTGGTTAGAATCCTAACTACAATTTCTAATATGGCGTCCAATCGGGTAAAGTGGCCACTCAGTTGGTACCAACTCATGTGCGCTCTTCAAGCGCTGATTCCTTTCAACCTACAGAAAATCTATACCCTCCAACTCCTTGATATACAAATATAAAATTAGAATCACCTGCAAACACGTACAAAGAATTGCATATAAGTCCAAGAGATATCAATCCTTTACCTAAGCAAAGGGAGCAAAAACAAAGAAGCGCAAATTGTAAAAAAGGAACGACTGCGATCATTACTTCAAGCCTCTATAAAGTTGAATTGGTCGCAGAGAAAAAAAAAAAAGAAAGATGAAGAGATGTTGATTAAAAAAAGGAAACTTTTTCAAAAAGATCCAAAACGAGACCTGAGCGAGTAAAAGAAACTCACAAGAAAAGCAAAATTCAACCAAAACCTAAAGTTTATCCAAGCAATAAAAAGTCTGAAGAAGATTATGAGAATGAAGGCGATGCAGAATGAAGGGTAGATACGTTGGTGTAAGTGCAAGTACTGAGTCAACAAAGAGTGTGCCGGTTGGAAGAAGAAGATGATGAGTTTGAATGTGAATTTTGTTAAATAACTGTTTCATAAATGCCGCTTTAAATTACATTAAAAATAACAGTAATTATTCAATTTTAAATTAGTCAATTTTAAATTATGTTTTGTAAAATAGACATGGTTGTCTAAAAGATTTCATTTGTTTTATTTAAAAAGACTTCGCCGAGTAAAGCAGCATGGCCACTTTATCCGACTTGGAGGAAAAAGTGGCCACTTTCCAAGGGTTTATGAAAACACATGTAAAACTAAAAGAAAAACTTTTAAATGGACAAAGAACTATACGATTTTTTTGTTAGGGTCTGTAGAATTTATATCCATATTCAGTTCAGGTTTTTTATATTTTTATTAAAATTCCTTAGGATGGCCACTTTACCCGTCTTTCCCCTATAGCATCTAGTATAGTTTGGTGTAAAGTGGCCTTTACATGATACTTTTTCTGACTATTTTTTCTAGTTTCTAGAACATAGTATAGAAAAAGTATGAATCTAGCATGGTGTAAAGTGGCCTTAATGCCCGTATTGTTAAAATCTCATAGTATGGGCTCATACAATGCCCCCTGGATTCTATGTTAAAAAGCAAATCAAGGTAGTTGAAGTGCAAGGGATTCAACATCAATCCTTAAGGAGATAGCTAACACTTTCCGAAGAGCTACTTCAATATCGAGCCCCTAAAAATATGTAAGAGATTACGATGGTTGTTGGATGGATGATACCTGGATTGGAAGATAAGTGGCACTACTGAGCCAAAAACGTCGTATTAGTGTTTTTTGCGACCATGGAAAAAGAATAAAACCTGCGAGGAAATCAAACCTATTCTCGATGCTGATTAGGCGACCCGTACAATCATCTCCCATTCCTTCGCAGAGTTTCGCCGTGACCGTATGTCGGATATTGATGAACCGCATCCAGCTGAGCCAAAAAAGGGCTACCACAGAAGAAACTGTGGACAAAATCCATGATCTCGTATTGGTTTAAGCTGTCCGCAGGATAGGTGCCTACTTTGCCCACACTGGACAACAAGCGCAATCGTGAGACCACTTCTAAGACGTGCTTGGCCCTATTTAGTCGAAATCCGGAGGAGTATCTGCGTCGTTTTGGAACTGTAGATGAGACATGGATTCACGGTGAACGTGCTCCAAAGAAGGCGAAGACCGTGGCTTTAGCCGTAAATTTTTTTTGAGACGCGCCAGGTGTGATTACCGTAGACTATTTGGAGAAGAAAAAAACAGTCCCAAGAAGATATTAGGTCGATTTATTGGACCGATTCAACGTCGAATCGAAGAAAAAACGACTACATTTGGCCAAGAAAAATGTACTCTTCCACCACGATAACGTACCCCTCCCCAGTCACCGCAGCCAAATTGGTCGAATTGGACCAGGAATTGCTCCCCCATCTCCCGTATTCTCCGAATTTGCCTCTCTGAGACTTCCAAACATTAACTGGACATGAATTATATTGAAAAATAAGTTATCAAAACCTGAAAAAATTGCGGTGTTTTTTCTAATCTGGGTATTCATCAAACAACCCTCGTAATTCTCTACATGATATCAATTACAACTGCTATCAAATCCGAATGCAGATCTTTTTCGTCGCATATAGCTCAGTGTTTTTAAGACCAGAATGTTCAAGAATGAATCAGAGTAGGGCATATACTCGGCATGCTAGTTTCATAGAAATATGTTTATTATGACAGCGTTCTTCATCGTACAATAATTATACAGAAGAAATCAATCACTATGTATGTAAGACACACATAATAGATATTGAACCCAAACGTAATGCCAAATGAATATTAAGCCAATACTAGTATTGATCACATGATATATAGTGTATAAAGAATGATATCTCAAAAATTTTACCAAAATATTCTTTCGACATGCTACCAAAGTTTATAAAACAGTTCTAGATACATGTTTAACAGTAGGTTTAG
This sequence comes from Popillia japonica, assembly GCA_004785975.1. Taxonomy (NCBI): domain Eukaryota; kingdom Metazoa; phylum Arthropoda; class Insecta; order Coleoptera; family Scarabaeidae; genus Popillia; species Popillia japonica. The sequence goes on from ML218671.1 coordinate 19,950, forward strand.
CGGGTTTATACAAGCGAACACAAAATCAAACTGCTGCTGCACTGCTGCAGTGCTGAATGTGTTGAGTTTTAAACATATAAAGACAACTTTTATACTAATAATTTCATTTGAACTAGAATTCTCATTCAAATCGACGTTAAAAACCTGGAAACAAAAAGTGCAAACCTAGCACCGCTTATTTTATATCTACCACCAAAACGTTTAAAAATCTCAAAATAAAGTTTATTTGCACCAAAATGCCCAATAACACCTGCACCAAACACCTATTCCGAAGATTAAGTTCATCCTTGAACACTGTAATTGATTTTGATTTGTATGTATGTTATCTGATTCTCTTGCTATCGCCAGCTTACTCATACCCAAAATTTCGGGTAGGATGTGGCCAACGCGTTCTTCTGAGATGCTTGTTGTCTCTGCTATCTCTTTCAGCTTAAATCGGCGATCGGCTAACACGAGATCATGTAACTTGCCGACCATTTCATTGTTGGTAGCGGCCGATGGTCGAAAATGATGGAGTAGATCCGCTATTAACCTCTAGCAAAATATTTCGAATTTCCGAACCGTTTTCCCATCCATCCAGAAGTGTTTTATCATTTCACAAAATTTTATCCGTTTTTTCGAAACCGCCTGATTTGCTAAGCAAAACACACTCTTAAACAACAACTATTGACAGTAGACGTCTGAAATCTTTTCTATGATAGTTACCATCCGGCCTTTGCCGACCAATCTATCAATTTCTTGCCGATTCTGAAAATACTTGATTATTGTAGGATTGTATTATCAGGTTTTGAATGAAAAAAGAAGAGGGAAACGGAAAGATTAAAAACGTGTAATTATTGTGAAAAATTTATGTGGTACTAGCTTTTTGCACGATGACGCTGAGAAAGTGCTGAAGTGCACAATTTTTCAGAATGTACATACATATATCAATAATTCATTCTGATAGTTATTTTAACTAGACAATCTTAATTTCATTAACTATGAGAGATCTAGCTATGAAAATTAACTCATATGAAAACTGTCACAGTAATAACTATAATAAAAACAGTTGAGTTATACTTAACTAGGAAAATAATTAGCGTAGTTTCTATTTAAAAATAATATTATGTACTCTAAAGAAAATATTAATACAAAATATTTACCTCAAAATTGAATATTTTCGTGTTACTATATTATTAAATATAATGTTTACGAGAATCGATCCACGTACACCATCTCCTATTCACAACAGCCTGGCTGTAGTAAAAATAAATTGTAGATCAAGGATATGTAAGTCACACAATTTCTTGTTTACAGTTCTACGGGAATCTTGTCTTATAAACCTTCACATAAAATAAAATATTAAATAAAACGCGATCCATCAAGAACTGCAGGTATTACTAGAAAATAATGTACTCGATATAATGCAATTCATTGCAAAATGCTAAAGTACCTTGGTAGTTTGTATTTGCTTATGCAGGTGTTCTAGGTTTATGATAATTGTGTGTACATAATCGAGTTAACTAATACATCGACTTTAATCCTATAATCACACAATTGTAGAAAGATGTTTTACTTTCTCCTCAAAATAATTATCAGTAGCTGCTGTAACTTCATCTTTCTTGTGCTTAAATTTTGTCTTTCTAATTTTAAAGTGTATCGTCTATGCCCTATAGCGTATGCTTTATTTTTGGAAAACTAAAATGTACACCAACAAGTTTGCAATTCCTAATTTACATTACTAATGCATTGTGCAATTTACAATTAAAATCGAAAAAAAAAATCGATAGCACTAACACTCGTATTCACGTAAGAAGCGAAGTTTAAACAGAAATAGGGGTTGTTAATGTTGCCATATAAAATGCATCCCTAACTGTTCATTTTTTACATGTATTGGAGCTGTAAAATCCAATATGGATTAATTAGATTAGATTAGATTGTGCGATTATTCGGCAGCAATTCTATGAAGTACCAAATTATATACATATGTATGTAGGTACAAGTTTTTTTCTTCAAATTCGTAGTGATGATGAAATGAAAAGTACAGCAACAATATTGTCACTTGAATAGGTCTATTGATATTGTAACGTATACATTGTGAAGGATCTTCCATAAAACCTATTGCTTCCAATTTTTACACAAGATGCCGAAGTACTATTTCACACGCCATAAAATTCCCATATCGGATAGATTGTATTGCAAACGGAACGACCAATTTAATAATAGATTTGAATAATCTTTGACGCATTGCTGAATTCTGGGCTATTGAAAACCCCGTTTACACAATAAAGAACACAGTAGCGAAGGGTGTTAAAATTTAAAACTAGTCGAAGAAAAGAAAAACGACAAACAATATTGAAATATCTGTCTAAACAGTCATCTAAACAGGATAAGTCGGGAAATGGGGAAGCATGTATCTAAATATATATTTCAAGTTCAAGAAATCGGTTAAAAATATTTGACAATTCTAATAACGCGATAACACATCTTTTTAGAAACCATACTCAATGTATTCAATTAAATTTTACTCAGATGTTAGCTTGTATTCGTGTGTATATAATACGACAATATGAGCAGATGTATGTATGTATGTAGTACAATTTTCCAGGACATGTTATTAATGAAAGTGATATAAAGTAACTAAAATAACTCTTTCTCGTTGAGCAACGTGGGAGAAGGCATTGGTCTCATACATGCGAATGACCGCATCGTTTTGGGAACTTAAGCTACATTTAGCAAAGATAATCAGAGAACAGCAAATACATAATGTATATGAAAAATAACTTCTAAGCTTCGAGAATTCTACTAAAATTTCAAATAGTTTGGGAGACATTTGAAAGTACTTGAAAGGTTTTCTTATCTCATTGAAATGTAGTATTATTCAATGCTCCCTGCTGTTTTCTTTTTAAATGAACGGTTCTGGGCACTTAAGCATACAATAAAAAATATAAAAGAACTATTATGAACAGGCTTACTTTTCAAAAGAAATTTGCAAAATAAACAGGGGCGGCCATCATATTAAAGCATGAACTTATTCTGTTGTTGGTTCAGACCAAATCTTTCTTTGAGTACATACAATGTGTCCCAAAAAGATTTTTACAAATGGAGAAAAAGTTTGTCTTACATTTCACAAAAAAAATATTCTTAATAAAATATCCTCTACATGACTTGTAGATCCATAATAAAGTCCAAAATTTTTAAACCATTGGCTGGATTACAGGGAAAATCAAAATTATGATTTGCAGTGAGAGTAAAATACGTTCAAACTGTAGTGCAGAGCAAAATGTTAATCGAAATTGTTATTAAGTAGCAAAGTTATGCCCACTGGTATATAATAATTAAAAAATATTTCAATAAACACGTCAGCAATTGTTAGATTAATACTCACTACGAAACATCGTAAGATCCCGTTCATAATAAGCGCCTGATTTTGTTTTTTAACACGTTCTTCGTAGAGTGCTTTGAAATATCTATTAAGTGTCAACAAAAGTTAAATGTTACATCAGTGTGAGTTTACACTCATTAGAGAAATGCCAGTAAAACTAAGTACTAACGATAAAATTAAAATTATTCTTAGTTGGGGAAAATAATAAAACAGAAGGGGGAGAGCAGAAATTTTTAATAATCGACACCCCGATAAAATAATATATTTCACAACGTCAGATATGTAATAAATAAATTCAAGATTTCTGGAAGTGTTGAAAATAAATTTAGAAAGAAACATCAGACATGGGCTCGAAATGAAGATATTGAAACTGATGTGATGCTGTCGGTAGTGGAAAGTCCAAAATATTTACTACGAAAAAGATCCAAATTATTGAAATAAGTAAAAGTTCAGTTGCACGAATTTTAAAGTCAAATAAATTTAAACCATACAAACCCCAATTTACCTATACATACTTTAAAAGAAGGAGATGTTGAACGAAGATTCGAATTTTGTGCTCGTATCCAAAGAGAATTAGAAAATAACAGATTTATGACACAACAAATACTGTTCTCTGATTAAGCAACGCTGACATCTAATGATACAGTAAGTTCGCAAAATTGTCGTTGGTGGAGCGATGTTAATCCCAGTTTCCATGTCCAAACCAGAGATCAATATTCATTTGAAACCAATGTATGGTGTGGCATTTACAAAGACACAATTGTTGGATCATTCTTTTTCCGAAATAACATGAATAAAGAAAGATACCTACAATTTTTAAATAATCAGTTGTCTGACTTTCTTCATGAATTACCACTAAATGAATGAAGGAAAAATATGGTACCAACAGGATGGAGCACGATTTCACTGTAACAGAACTATTCGGGGTTTTCTATTCCGCACTTTCAACGGTAAAGTGATCGAGAGGTACATGGAGTTTCTTTGGCCCCCAAAATCACCGGACATTACCCCTCTAGACTTTTTTGCGGGGATACTTAAAAGAAAAAGTATACCGTCAGAGACCATTTCAAGATATTGATACTCTTGAAAGAGTCATTAGAGAAAGCATGAAGCTATAACTCCAGATGTGATTAGAAATGTCCTACACGAATTTAATCAACGAACAATCAACTGTTTAGTAAAGTACGGTCGATACGTCGAGGTTGCGTAGTATTTAAGTAAATTTACATGTTCACAAAAAAAAATATTAGTTGAGTATTATTCATTATTGATAAATAGATAAGGAGGTTAGGAATTATTTATCATGCCTTATTCAAGAAATACACTAATAATTATCTTGTAATTTTTATCTGGAAAAATTACAAATCTACAAGTGAGCATAGTAGGTTTTTTTACTTGTTCCTCTTCTGTTATTATGGTCAATGGATAGCCATCTTTTTCCTCCTCTTTTTCTCTTTGTTAAGTCATTTTAATGTAGTCCGCCCTTTCTTTCGTCTGTGTGCCTAGTGTTGCTACTTTTCTCCTTTTTGATTCCTTGTGTATTGGTATAGTTTACTACTATCCCTACAATCTCTTTCTATGTCTTCCATTATCTCTATTTCTCCTTCCCTTTTTTTTATTGTTTGTTATCCTTAGACCTTAGCCATTTTATACTTGCTTTTTTCTTGTTCTCCATCGCCTTTTAGCAACCCAAATCAAGTGTCGTGTCCGCTTATTAATAAAATAAAATAAAAAACCCATTTTCAGACGCCTTTTTTCAACAAATCATGCAACAAATTTCTGCAATGTATCTAAACACTATAGTATATTAAATACTTGGTAATGCCGTTTTGATTTTCCCAAATTTTGAAAATGTAAACTAGACTTGATTTTACGATTAAAAAACTTAGAAATTGTAAATCTGTCCAGCACTACAGCTCGTATAGGAACAGATGCCACGGCATACATGTACTACCTACTTATTAGGTCGATTTTCTCCAGTATACCATTGGGTTTGCTATCAGCAAACAAGATAATGTTGTTGTTCTAGAACTAGACGGAATAGATTTGCAATCTATGAGGTTTTTTTATCCATTAAATTAAATTCAGTGTGTGCTCCCAAAGAATGAATAAAACATTCGGAACACCTTGTATTCTAATTAGTATTCTAAAAGCCTTTACTGTTGTTTAACTTTTATTACACTTATTAGCATAGTGTTTATCACAATGACAGTACAGCAACAAACACATCCTTACTTCAAGCTTCAGTTTATATACCGTGAAATTTACATCATGAGAAGATCACGTGTTAACCTTAATTATTATGTTTATAGTGACAATTAACGCGAATTACGGTCAACCATCCTATGGATTATTCCTTTATTACTTGATTAAAGTTATCCTTTGAAATAACCATAATATATTTTTCAGGTAATCTGCTACCAGCAATAAATTTATTAGTAATACCTTCTCTAACTACAAACAAAATATGTATTACGCTTTAACAATTAAGTCAGCAAAGTAAAATGGAGGTAAATTTGTAATTAGTAATTAGGTATGTGACAAATGTTTATGCAAGCAATATGTGAATAATCAGAAAATTGGAAAAAAAGATAATAAAGTTACTAAACATATACAAAATAGAAGTACCTACGTTTAGAAAAACGTTTCATGTTACATTTTTAGGAAATTAGCTCTACCTATTGTAAAGAAACTTAGTATGGTACCGTGCGTGGTGATAATCCGCGTTTAGGTAATTGATTTCATATTATTTTTCCCAGTTGTTTTATTGAATTGTTGCTCTTGTACTGTTATATATGTATATACCTATCTAAACATAAATTAATGACTTCTTTCCTTATTTTACAGAGCGATGAAGCCACCGTTATCCGAAAGTGTTATCCAGCCATGGTCCACATGGAAGGGGACATTATTGAACCCAGAGATTGTGTTCTACTTAAAGCTGGGCAAAGGAAGAATGATTTACCCTTCGTAGCAAAAATTGCGGCGCTTTGGGAGAA
>ML218671.1:26322-60858 GCA_004785975.1 Popillia japonica
GCAAACAATTCTACTATAATCTCAAAATTATTTTCTATAGCGTTTATTACTACAGTGTTAGGTAAATATTTGTCAGCATATGTATATAACACGATAAATATTATTACTTGTTTATTTATTAAATAAAAAGTAGGTCCAAGTATACAGGATGATTTTAATAATTTTATGTTCGTGTTATTATGATCGTTAAATTTCATATTGGGCTGGAAAAAGTAATTGCGCTTGTGGTTTTTGATATGAATACCATTTAATTGATCCATATTCTTATGTTTAAGGCAGAAGTAATTTTTGTGGTGCTTGTAAAATGCTCCAATTTAATATAGCACCACTTCTTCGACTTCGACAGGTGTTCTACCTATACATGAGTTCCTGGTATCAGCCATATGTTTTTAAAACTTCCTATTTTATTAAGTCATTGGTTCATAAAGACGTCTAGATAGGTACATATTGTACATGTGAATTCCCTACCATTGGCGAGGTCGTAAACAAAATGCATATTGCTCAACTCAACATTTGTGTAATTCATTTCAGAAAACATTGAAAATAATATGAAACAATAATATTGAAATGTCAAATAAATGTTTTATCTTTCAAACTAATATTTTTGCAGACACAGATGTGATATTATATTCTGTTGGTTGTCCTATTTTGTTGATATTTTTTTTTTCCACTTGTAGGTCAATTATCACTGAATCTAATAATAAGTATCTAATAACAAGGGAATTAGCTAAGTACATAAAAGGTCATATACTAGTTAGTTGTCGTATACCTAAGTCTTATTTTTTTTTATTAGTCGTTAACTCTGTTGTAATGTACTCAATTATTTTGCAGGTACAGAAAAAATATGCGAAGACTTGAAGAAGGTATGGACGAGATACCTCCCTGCATTCCGTCTGCAGAACTTTATCCGAGACTATGTAGGCAGCCGCCAACTGCCATCGTTACACCTCCGGAGATGGTGTTCTTCTGCCGACGAGTCTATGACTTCCGACAAAAAAGGATCGTTAAAAATCCAAGTTAATTTAATTTCGAATATGTCATATATTATTGTCGTTATTGAATGTACAGTTAAGTTGAAATCTGAAAAAAAACGAAGAGATTCCTACTACTTATTCGTATCGTCCTCTTTTACAGACACTAAGGGGACGTCACACAATACTTAACAAATTCTAATAACAAAAATTTATATTATATTTATGTAGATGTCAAATTCGCACAAAAGAGATGTAAATGATATACGAATTGAGGAATTTCGTCGTTTTCCAATCTTGAAGCATGGGTAAAGGCGGTCGAAATTAATATGATTGAATCAGTATTACGTTAATCCAGTTTTAACGATTCGTTTAGACTTAAAGAGGAAGTGAGAGTGATATACAGGGATTCTTGGTAAAAATGCTTAAACTTTATCTAATTATATTATCTAAAATAATTGATTTTAGTATTTCTAAAGATGTATTAAGGAATTTTCGATTTTCGATTTCATACTATATCTTTACAAAATAAATATATTTTCAATTTTTGATTTTAAATTCTTATTTTGCAAATTTTATACATAAATTAATTGATGATGCATATAAGTGACAGAGAATATTTAGCATTTATGAATTATATCTTATAATAGTTAAATATATAATATACGGGCTTTTTCACTAAAATAATAAGCAATTACATAAAATATAAAGGGAGAATGACAAAAGGACGCGTCAATTGCTATTACAGAAAAGGCATATATTGTTGATACATGTAGCACTCATTCTGTCTCTATCACCAAGAAATCGATGCAATTCATGTACGGAATAACCCCCATAAACATGAATTTTGCAATATATTACATGTGGTTCGTCAATTTGTTGATTTTTGTAATATAGTGCAGTTCCAACAGTTACTTTTACTGTGAGTGTACACGTAAATGACCTAGATCTCTTAAAACCCTAGAAGTCAAATATGACATGAATTTCAACTATCTATCAGACACATCAAAATCATATCTTGTAGGAGTCATTTTATTAGTATTCCATTAAGACTCAATTGTATTTTCTTCAATTATTACGTCTTTTTCGTTTGAGTGTAAAAACTAATTCATGAATTTCTCTCATTGTCAAATAAAACTCTGAATGCTTAAAACACTCACTCTATTTTGGAACGTATCTACATCTATAATAAACTATAAAATTACAAAGAGAAATTACAATAAATTGTCACAAAGTGATTATTTTCCATGCGGAAGTGGAGCCGATTTTGAATCTCTGTCTCAAGTATTACAATTTCTATGTAGGTAGTTTTCTATATTCTTCAAGTATCGGTCGTCATAAACCCACTAATCCACTGGTCGTATTTTGAAGACCAGAAATCCTAGTCGCAGAGAAAGAAATCAGAACTGGCCCTACACCTGTCACTATTCTGTTATAGGGCGGAAGTCTCTGATCGAGTCAATTTCGATCATTAGCATAATTACACTAGCACGATCTTGTTGAAAAATAGTACATTCTCAGAGATATTCCGTCTCAATTACGTTGCTTTGAAGTTTCTTTTGTTAATCAATCTAAGCAAGCATTTTGATATTTTTATCATAATTTCACAAAACTGTAATGTTCTTTATTAATTATAAATTTATTATAAAAATCTTTGTCACAGCTAACCTGTGCGTTAAAGATAACTCAATTAAAAGCATGATCAAATTGACAAAAAGGTAAATTGTTGATGAAGTACAGATAAAATTATCTTTTCAATAAGGTATCTCAAGATTCTATTCAAAATTGTTATGGGTTCCTTACGAGTACCGAGAGGGTGAATGATACACATATCAATAATATCACTATATTTGCATGGTATGTTGCCATGTTATTTTGCTGGAAGTCGCTTCTTTTTTTTCATTATAGCCAATAATACCTAAAAAAGGTACCACCAGTGTTGATCTCAATTTACTGAAAACTCCGGCTTTATAAATATTATGATAACCCCATTCACACTGCACAGATTATTGATCGATTATACATTGACATTCATAAAAAATATGTTCACATTATTAAATCTAGCAATTTATTTAGGCCTGCGGATGTTTTGAGATACTGAAAGCCAAACATAAATGAAGCAAATTTTCATAAATTTTTTATTATTATAGGTGCTATTTCCAAATTAGAAAAAGCCAAACTTCCATCATGTTTAGTGTTATATATCGTGCATTCTGTCAAAGCTCATTAGAAAATCTAATTAAAGAAGATTTAGAATCGAAAAATTATATAGCAGAATTCCGATATAATACGAATAGACAAAAGCTTAAGTCAACAAAGTTAATATGATGAAATTCGCGAATATTATTAGAAGCAGAACGCTCATTTTCCCAATAGGTACACAAACTTTTCCAACTAGTCGTAGGATTATAACTGAATCTACAATAGCAGACATACTAATGACTTACTACACAAAATTTTAGAACACTCGCCATAAACAACATATTCAAACTAAAGTAGTAATTAATTACTTATATAATTTGTTCTTCCTTACCCGCGGCATACGATTATTAAAAATTTCCTGAAATTTGTGTATATTTTGATCATTTGTTAAATTCATGATGGTAGCAAAACAATAAATACACAAGTTTGTTTTACCATTCTATCCAATTAAATCAGATTATGATGCTATGGCGGCGACATAAAAAATTATACTTTGATCTTAAAGTGTTAATTTTAAGCTTATTGTTAATAGAACAATTAATTAGCACTAAGTAATATTTAATATTAATTGTTTATTTTAATTTTTATTTGCAATTTTAAATGCTGATTAATCGCGTAACTTATTATTTTTATGCAATATCCGAAACTCCCTGTATATCCAATAATGTATATGACAAAACTTGTAACAATTGTTTTTTATGTCGATAAAAATTTAATAGAAAGTCATGTAAGAACATTACGCGACGGAGGAACTATAATCAAAGTGAGAAACTCACAATATAGGTCTTTCAAATGTGAAAATAAGCTAAAACAAAATGGATAATAAAACAAAAATATTATATTATTTGATACGTATTATAGATTTTAAAAAAATGAACTACATATTGTTGAATAATATAATAAGAGAAGGGAACATTTGTATCATATTAGTTTAAAATAAAAAAATGATGATGATGATTAAAAGATAAAAAAAACATTGTATAGAAAAAAGTATAGATTATATATATTTAAACATGAGAAAAAAATTGAATCATATTTATAAAATAGTCAAGTAGCTGCCGGTGTAAATGGTGTGTGTGCTTATTAGATGAAGAAAATAGAAGTCAATGTTGTAAAATACTTTTTTAATTTTAACATTTCTAAATGGTGTGCGCAAATAGTTTAAATAGTTTTAATGTTTTAAGTGTTTTATGGTAGAACAGGCATAGTTTTAAACCCCTCCCTATGAATAACATTAAAGAAAAATGTATTTTTGTGCTTGGAAATTTTGTTGATGTAGGATATATTCTTGATATTACATTAATACCTGTACACTAGTCAATACAAACTAAGTCCACTGTTAAGTTAAATTTTAATGCATTTTAAATGTTACTACTGCGTAATTTTAAAAGAGAAGTACTTTTGAAAAACATTCCACGAGATTTTATGTTAAAATAATCCGATTTTGTATACACTTTTAACAGAAATGAGGTTTGTGTTAAGGCTGTAACCTGAAATTTCAAATAAATATATTTGCAAAGCTTAATAATATTAAGATATTAAATCTTGCTTAAAAGAATTTTGTGTAGATATAAGTTTAAACTTACGATCAGGTCCTTCAACAGCTACTTATCGGCAAATAGTCTGAGTTAATCTGCGTCATTCAAAAAATAAAGTTATAAAAAAAACAACTGAAGAACTACTGTTAACGTTGTGAACAAGCACTTCATTTCGTCAAATATCATAAATGTAAAAAGTGCTTTACTGTTTTAAATGTTTATGTTAGGCTGTCGTGTAAAGTTGAACACTACCAGTAGATACATACATAGTTTTTCTGCTATCCAGATGTTTGCCTATATCACAATTAGACTCCCTAGTTGATACATTATAAAGACTTGCTTAAATTACAAATGTCAGAATGTTACTTCTATTAAACCGAGTATAAAGCAAAACCTCCAACTTTGCATTTATTCAGAACAGTTTTCGACTTCATAACGTTGCATGCAGCTAATACTAAATGCATATCTATATACTGTCCCAAACACATTTCTAACAATTAACATATGTTTAACCCATCCGTTTTTATCGTCTTTAGAATTATGTCTCATAAATTATAATTATAATTAGATCATTATTTGATAAAAATATTAATTTACACCTACATACTTAGTTGATATCCAATATAGAAAGTTAAGACATAAATAAGTATCACTTTATATTTATACACGGAAATTATTAATTTCCTACGAAATGACTTAAAGTTAATCGCAGCGTTATTTACAGTGGCGTAACGCAAAGGTGCAGCCTCTCTCTATCCTTCAGAAAATTAAGTTTAATCAATAATTATGTTTGATCCTTAAGAGAGTAGTTAAGTCCCTAAGATATCTGGTCAGCAGGAGGTGTACTTCACGCCACTGAATTTATATCCTACAATCAATAAAACTTCATTTTCACTTCTGTTGCATTCACTTCTATTTGCGCCCTACCATATAACTGCATTGATTAAATAAAATTTACAAAAATGCTGTGTTTCCGCAACATCTAGTTATTTTGTATTATATTCTAGTTATAAACATGTACCTATATATAAAAAAAATATAAATATTATTATTTTTTGTAACTGCTTAAGTAGTCTACTATTTTTGTAGTTTTTATCTCCTTTTTTATATAATCTTAATATATCTATTTTTAATTATATTATCTATTATATAAATGAAGTAATATATTTTTGTTTGCTCTCGGAGCTCTAAAATCGTTAATAAAATTCATGGCCAAAGTTAACATTATTTTTTTTCTTATTTATTATGTTTTTTTTGCAATTACTGTTTTTATTATCTCTTTTAGTATCAATTTTATGCATTAGTAAACTAAAAGAAGAAAATGTATTTTCATAATAACACTTACTTGATAGTAGCAGTTCCAGATAATACTATAATTATTATTAATTACGTTATACGATTATTATTACTTAAAATGCAGTGATGTCAATTTCTGAACAATATCGATTTTAATCTTACTTAATATATCAGGTGCATTATTCGAATAATACAGTATATTGTCGTGTGGGAAATTGCGATTTTATTTTCAATCATTTACGTTAATGCGAAACAAAAGCTAGGTAGTAAAATAAGAGAGTGGTATCAGAAAAATTAATAGGAAACAGAGTAAAATATATAACATAAGCAAAACAAAATATTGTTTCTTGTTGACTAGTAATATTTTTCTTTTATGTTTAATTTTGCATTGATAAGTAGGTACGTTTACTACGATGCGTCTGCGTAATAAGTATAGATCCTGTTTTTTAATTTAGGTTGTACCAACGCCTTCTAGGTGCCTTCCTCCGCTATCTCATATGATTGCTTGTCTTTTGTCAATTGTCATTCTATTTCATTGTCCATACTTCTTGAATAAATGTGTGAAAGTACAAAATATTGAGTTTTATTTCTATTGACTACCTACATAAATTATATTGCGAAATCATGTTTTTTACAATTTATTACAAAAGTACTATGGGTAGAATACCTTTTAGATTAAATAAGAATGATAATGTTCATTGCAGGGAACGCAATAACAGTGTAGGACACTGAAGAAAGTTAATCTTGTATTACATTGTCCGGAAATGTTGTGCCGATTTTCGGTATTATAATTATTGAAAATAAATGTCATGTGTATGTAACAATAATCCATAATGACCCACGCGCTATGATACGCCAATTAGCTGAAATTGTGAATAAATCCAAATCAACCATACATGACCATTTTCTGAAGATGGGTTGCATAAATCGCCTCAATGCATGGACACCCACATTTTAAGGGACAAAAATCTGACGAATCGTATCTCCATTTGCATTTTCGTTTAACAAACGAAACTAGGACGCGCCATTTTTGCAACTATTAGTACCGCGGCATAAACTCTGGATAATTTTAAATCTAACAATCAAACAATAAATTCTGAATAGTATTGCTCTCATTTAGATAAATTAAAGACAGTGTATTTAACAACTCAACAACTATGTTCATCGGATCTCGTGTCCTCAGATTACCACCTATTCCGATCATTATAGAATTCTCTTAACGAAAAAATCTTCACTCTGATCGAGATAGGAATTCATTTAGAAAACTTTTTTACTGAAAAACCTAAGACCTGGACGTTCTCGAGTAGCATGAAAGACGAAGAAAAATTGTGGATCAGAATGGGATCTAATTTAATAAATGTTACCAACATTTAAAGTGGCTGCAATTCAATTTTTCTTCAAAATTAGCGCAAACTTTCGGAACAACCCAGTAACTCTCACTCACAACACACAATTTACATTTCTTATACTTTACGAGCACGAGTCGACTACACATCAATTAGATTTAGTTTACCTTAGAAATTAGTACCGGGTTTCTGCCACCGTATATTTAAGCATTTGCATCTACTGTATTTATTTATTTATCTGTGATGCAGTTGCAGTGGTTCTCAAGCTGCATTGAATATTCGACTATCGCTGGAGCTCCTGCCGTGTGTTTTTTTGTGTTTAAGTGTACTTTCTAGGTGTTATTACAACATTTGCACGCCGTAATGAATAGTATTGTGCAACAGGAAATGAGGTTTGATCTCCCCAACTCTGATCTGCCTTTTTAGTTAGGAAATGTGCGTTTGAAATTTCTGGTCCTGTTACTATGGACTATATATTTTGGTATAATAATTTTTTAGACGCAGCAATAATTGTTGACATACTTTCAACGATTCAATATAGTCGACTACTTGGCCAATATTATTGAGAAGGAGAAGGGTGTTGCTATTAGGATATATCCTAATCTATAGATGTTGACTGCATTCTGTTAGCAGCAAGTTTTTATTTAGCACAAAAACAGCGTATTGTCTTGTTTTTTGTTATTATTTAATAATAAAATAAGTAATAAAACTTTATTTCCAAGCATACAAAAGTAGATAGGTACCAAAATTCAGGATATAAAGAGAAAAAGAACATAAGTAGTATTTCCCGTGAGAAGAAAGTTTTGTAGGTGGAAAGCACAAGACCTTTCATGAAGATATAGCAAAGCTAATCGTGTTCTTTCCGAAAGGCCTGAATTTACCCAAAACAAATAAATTCAGTATTCTGTTTAAAACCAATATTCGGCACCACGAACATATGATTAACAACTGTATCCATATACGTAAGTTACAATGATAGTGTACCTATACTAACTAAGGATTATTAATAAAATGGAAGCAGCAATTATTCAATTGAATATACATAATACCTGTAACTAATTCGCTCACACGCAACCGAACAGAACCCCAACTCCTATGCCAACGACAGCATGTAGGACTTTAAACGCGATTTAAATGTATCCACGCCAAATATCCTAATATGAACAGGAATACTTTGTAGATGTGCGGTACCTGGTAGGAGAACGACCGCTCAAAAATGCAGTCATACGTGGCAGGTGTCATTGCCCATCTAAACCTCAAGTTTAGACTGTGGACATCAGTTGTTCGGAATATGATTTTTTTATGTAAATAAGAAGAGCTTTTCTACTTCACAATGATTGTATGAATCAATGTAGCACTCAGTAGCAACCAACTATGCCTCATATTCAACCATTTGCGTTCAGTCAATTTATGCGACACAGGGCCTCGTCTGGGAATTCCAAATGAGGATTTAATATGTGCTTATACATGCTTTCTCGATATTTCTGCGAGACCATCAAGATCCTTCTGGACACTCAACAGCGCCGCAAGAAGGTCAGAGACCGCAAAAGAATGATAAAGATGCACGCTATTCTAGATGTAAAAAGGGATCTGTGCAAAAAAGAAATATAAATATTAAATAGAAGACTTAGAATTCTCTGTTTTGTAAATAAGAAAGACTATTTGTGGTCGCGAGAATCCCACCCATCGATCTCATGGTACAACAGAGGACGGCCATAGAGCTAGACGGTGCTGCATGTAGGGTGACAACTCGAAGTAGGTTGCTGGATAATTGGCAAGACAGGTGGAGCGGGAATAGATGACAGGCTATATGGACTAAGCAGTTAATACCAGACATCAGACCCTCGGTAAGTAGCGAGCACGGGCTACCACCTGACGCAATTCCTGACGGGACATGCCTGCTCTCAGGTATATTTGTTCAGGTTCGCGCTGAGTCGAACGCAGGAGTGCTGCTACTGCGATGGAATAGATACGGCGGAGTGTACCTTTTTTGAGCGCCCAATATGGACAACAGAGAGGCAGTACGGAAAACGTAATTACCAAGATGCTTAGAAGCGAGGAAAACTGGGGAGCAGTAGAGAGATGGATAAGGCGCATCATGGAGAAAAAGGAGAGTGACGAGAGACAGAGACAAAGATTAAGACTGATTAACGAAGAAAGCACGCTCGAACAACATGTGGCTTCCCTCTGAAGTTATGCCATAAGTAGTGCCAGAGGAAAAAGACCTGGAAAGCCTGGGGGGTTTTTTAGTGGGTATGCCTAGATGGAGAGTCCCACACTGACGTGTCATAGAGCCAGACACGCGTGGTCCGTCAAGGATTTTCCCCTCATAAAAAAATAAGACTGCAGTAGTGTAGACGCTGAAGAAGATAAGGCAGTATATTGGCGAATATTAATTACCTATATTAACAATGTCAAAGGTTTTGCTGTAGTCCAGACGAACTAAGAAAGAAAGATTTCCCTTTATCAAATTCTCCGATCAAGCTATCGGTTATATTGAACAACGCAAGTGTCCAAGTTGAAACCCTGATTGAAATTCGGCAACTATCTTGTTGGTATGTAGTTATATATTGTCGCAATTGACAGTTCATAATTTTCTCAAGCAGTTTAGAAAACACTAACAGTTATAGGTCGTTAGTCCTTGTATTCCGGAGGACCAGAGTTTTTTGGCACAGGTGGAACAACGCCGCTTTTCCAAACGCGCGGGAAAACATTAGTGAATAGAGATTCATTAATCACAAGAGTTACGTACGGGAATACCACAAGACAACAGAGAAGTAACATTTGCACCGTGATACCATCAAACCCAGTAGCATTGCCCTAATTTTACAAAGAATTTGCTTGTGTAGATCATGAATACACATCACACAACCTAGGAAAGTAGGATTTAGGGGCAAATTCATAAACGCATCTTAAGTAACACTCACACTCATCTAACACTCAAGGCGTCCTTTTCTTACTATTCGGAATTTATAGACAGTTAGGTACTCATACGTGCCTCATATTGAAGTAAGGAATGAGTGGCAAGTGAGCAACTTTTAAGGGACCGTTAGAGCACCCTAATTCAGTACTCGTAAAAATTTGTGAAATAGTATCGGCATAAATTTTATTAATAATATTGTAAAATAATCATTAATTAACTTTTAAATTTTAATGGAAGATGTTTGGAAATTTGTTGAATATATTGAAGATGATTTCGCCTATTTACCCGTACGGAGGTATAATAAATGTTAACCATACTTACACAGTTCCTTACTTATTACAGGAACATAATAAGAGATAAGCAAAATCCATTAGAGAAATATAATGATAGTGAATTGCATTAAAGATAGAATTCCTTACTCAATTGACACCATGCCTTTTTCTTCTGTGCAACGCTAATGCTATCAGTTTTTTTTTGATTGAATAATATTTTTATATTTAATAACCAGGTCCTTTAAAAATATTTTTTCATCTCCCTTAAAGAAAATTCTTTTGATATCCATTATAGATAATGTATAACCAATGTATGACACTATACTGATGTAGAAAAATGCGAAAGAACATTTACAGCGTCTTGTAAGTGCTATTTTATAATTTTTAGAAACCATAAAATATTTCGGTTAAACATCTGTAACACAGACATTTTTAAAAGTTCGCACATTTGACTTGGTAACGTCATAAAAACGATGACGTATGAATAGACGCTTCCTCATGTATCCCTTACGTTAGCAACTCATTTGACAATCTTCATGAATTCGAAAAGTGAGTGTTGATTGAGGATTACTTGAGTGAGTGTAATATAAGTGTCAAATGAGTTAAGGTTGAGTGGTGTATGAGGCAGGACTATGAATTTGGGCCTTAGTCATTTTCGTTGCAATTGCACAACAGCAAATAGTTCAAGCAAAGTATTTCTTTGTTACAATGCCACAACATGATAGAATTGGCAACACTATTAAATTACAAACAGTTTCCTTGAAGTAATAGTCCGTTTTTCTAATTCAAACTGAACTGTAGTTTCTACTTGAAAACTGTCGATTGTAATAATAAAATAAAAAGCCGTCACTATATCAATATCAGTTAATTAACGGCTAGACACATAGCTTGTTTATTTATTTTTTAATTTTCTAACCTAAGCAAATGTTTTTGTGTATCTATAGATTCAGAATTCCATACCTACTTAATTTTATTATCCAACAATGAGCATATAATTATATTTATTTAATTGATAAATTACGTAGCTAACACGAGTGATTATTGAGATGATTTGAATAATTATTATAAATGCGACTTTACCGTGTTTTATTGTGATCAATCGCCGTTTTCATTTCTTCTGAAATACACAGAACACACTCTTACTTATTACACATAACTAAAAGCTGTGACAACTTTAAGGAGACTAATATGACATTTAAACTGAAACGAATTTATATTTATCTGCATACCTATAGTGGATAAAAAGATAAGAGCAAAAAAGTATGTAAAAACTAACAAAGAACTATTACTGTTGAATATACACTGTATTCTAAAAGTAATACACAGTGTGTATTATAAGAAATTATAAAAATAAGATTAATTTAATAATATATATGTAATTATGAAATTGTAATTACAGCTGCGTATAACAATGTGGTTACATCTTCTTTTAGAGGGTGAGTATATAGTGCGCCATAGATTACACACTTAAAATGATATATTGTGATTAAAATCTGCTATTTCAAGGGAACTATTTTTACGTAAACTTTTATTATAAAGCGAACAACAAATATTGAAGCGTGCTGGTTCTATATCTGTTACTAATTTTATCAAAACTACCTTCTAATTAGACCTTTACCCATAATGCGTTTGAATTTACTGTCAAGTAGTGCAGTAATCTGTCATTTTGTCTATTTATATGACATGAGAGGTTATGTTGATTGTTCCTACCCTTCTGTATGTATAGTTCGTTTCACCATATTCAAATTCTTTGA
Organism: Popillia japonica; assembly: GCA_004785975.1. NCBI lineage: Eukaryota > Metazoa > Arthropoda > Insecta > Coleoptera > Scarabaeidae > Popillia > Popillia japonica. Next base: position 38,625 of record ML218671.1, read on the forward strand.
CAAAACTCAATCTTAATAATAATAATGCATATAATGCATCTAATGAATGAGAACCATATGGAGCCTGATTACCGATCTGAATTTCTTGGTCTGATGAAGAAGTAAGCATAAATTTTGACATGAAAACCATTAAAATTGATTTTAAAATAGTTACATATATTAACACATAGTTTTAAAATACAAATTATATTTCATTTTAAAATTTAGGCAGATATACATAAATGTGTTATGTACCTAAATAAACTGTATTCAAACCAGATAAAAACCCTATATAATTTGTTGGGCGCATTTTACGTTTCCGTGTTTATTTTAAACTCTACACAAACACCTAATAACTGAAAAAAGTTATACTTTTTATACAAATGATACTAAGAAGGCGATAAGTTACACATGTATAAACTATTAAATATGATATTTGTTTGCACAAAATGAGGATGTGCATGATTTGTTTCTGGGGTGATTTCTCTAATAAATGGCGCCTTTGTGCAGCGAACTTTCCAAATATAATTCCAAGCCCCTAACAAGGAATATATTGGAAGTGAAATAATTACTGAGCCTAGAATAAGTTACCCCTTAGATAACTTGTATTGAATGCAAACACTTCTAGCTTTACATCAATCAAATGCATTTATTAAAAAAAAAATAAGCAGCTCCTTTACCATTATAAATAAAATATGCAATTACTATTTCCATGGAGCAATTGCTTTACAAAATAAAAGATACCTGCTCCACTTGAAAAAGAGAAAGAAAATTGTGCAGCAGTGTTCTTAGTTGAGGCAATTAGTTTCTAATAGTTCTCTGTTCTCTTTAGCTTAATAAGAATATTGTTTTTTTAATTTAATCTGCAATTTTTATCATTTTTACTTGTCTATTTAGGATTTAAGATTATTTATTAGTATGAAAACCATGTTTTTAAATTGTTTTTGTATGTTTTTTCTGTTTAAATTTCCATTGATCGTAATAGTTTTGAAACTATGGTCTTCCTAATAGTTTCATGTCAGTTGTTCCCATTTCTAAAATGTTTAAGTCAGATAACTTTTACCTATATCGGGTTTGAACATATTTAAAACTGAATAATAATCATGTGCGTATGTTTCAGACTCATTTAAAAACATTTTCTGGATATGTAAATCAATAGCAAATCTTACGTCGCCAACAGAAATATTCTGCATTTTGACTCACGGCCATATTTGGGATGTTACTTTGTTGGAAAACATCTGATTTATTTTGCAGAAGTAGTTAATGAAAAACATAAGTAGTTGGCTGATCACTATAGTCCTATATTTTGATACAAACGCAAGTAAGCATTAACATTAAGTATAAGTAACAGTTTAACCTTATTTAAATTTTGTTTTATGTCTGTTCTATTTCAACAAAAAGCTATAGATACGATTTCCCGTTTAAAAGCATGACCTGGTAAAAGAAATGCCTAACTATGCGGGGTATAAAACGTTGCAACTAAAGTATATTAAACAATAAAGCATTATTTATTTTCGTTTATTTGTTATACTTTAATTTTCTGATTGTAATACAGTTAATTATTCAGACTAGCACTATTATATTTAATAACAGTATAAAACAAAATGTAAGTGGACAAATACATTTGTAGATAACAACGTGATGGTGTAGTAACCATTAGTATTTATTTGGTATTCCAATTAGCAGATTTTTTAAAATATTTGCAATAAATAAACAAAATAGAAAAGATTAGATCTATCTAAACAAATATTTTCCTAGTTCTTGAGACTAGTGCATAACAGAGGGCGTTATGTATATTATGCTCGAGTATTATCGGTTCAGTAGCACGCATAGTCTACTTTATCGGCAGTGGCACTGCGAGTGTTAGTTCCGATATCGGTCGAGTGGGTCAATGTCTGAGCATCCGAATTAATGGTGAGGTGAAACCCGTTGCGAATTAAAAATGGTTTAAAACGTTGGACTAGTACTCCGATATGAAGTGCAAGTGTTGTATTTAGGTGGTGTGTTTGTTCTCGGAGACGTAACGTGTGTACAAATGCCCGTTTAAAGTGCGTAAGAGGTGAAAAAAGGCGAACACAGAGAGAGCGATCCGCTCGGAAGTTAGTGTGAGAAGGGTGTCAGCAAGAAATGTAGATAGATCCTATGAAGATAAGTGACTGACGAATTAAGCCTTTAATTGAGAGACATGAGTGGTGGACGGCCGAGGACTACGTCCTTCGCAGAGGGCAACAAACAACACAACCCTCCTCTTGGAGGCGTGAAAATTAGCAGTAAGTTGTGCACCTCTGTCTCGTATATCCGTGACGTGAGCCACACAGCAGCGCGGCTACTACCAGCGAAAAGTAGACTGGCGTTCAACATGGCTGCACCGCTTTGGCTTTTTTAATATTTTATCGAACGCCCCCTCCGTAATGTAGCGCGTTCGCAGATTGTCGAAAAAACGCTTTCTCGCAGAGTTTCCCAAACTAAACTGTCATCATCGATCGCCCGACTCCGAGCACGTTACACCAATTTACCTTGATTTTACTAACCATCGCGAAAACGTTTTGGAAGAGACGGACGATTCATAGTTCACTGCACCTGATTTTTCAAAAGATTCATGCATGACAGGTAGTAAAAGCGGTCGCGTTCCTGTATGTAAAGTGTACGAAATGCACCTGTAACAATTTTTGGGTCTAACCACTCTTTTCCAACGAAAGTAATCCCCGCCCAGCGCGATGCAATCTCTTACTAGGTCAATGCTTTTGTTACCAACATATTTTCTACCTATATTAACGTAAATTTTAATTAGCCGTTGCTAACCTATAAAACCATCAAAGTATGCAGGTAATACAGGTATCAAACAAAGAACCAACCGAAAAACGCGTTTAATCAGTGACATAGCGATTAATGCTTTGTTATAATTAAAAACGACTATTAAAGTATTTTTTACATTTTTTTTGCCTGTTATTGCAATTGATTTAATCTTTTATTGTGTCCTATTATCAATACAGAAACAATTGTAAATTAAGCTGACGTCTTCATTTAAAAAACTAATTGAATCCTATCTCGTATAGCTGTTTTATGTGACGTACCGTTTGTTAATCGAATCACGTACAATACGCTAGATCCAGTTATTAAATTATGCTCTTACCTCTTTTGACTACATCAACGAATGTAAATTATTATTAAGACGTTTTTTCTTTAGTGAATGACGTCAGATGTATATATTTATGTATTTTGGCAAAATTACTTCTCGACGAGTAATTTTAAAGCGTGCGAGAATACCGGTAAATGTCGATTTTACGTGTTTCTATGCGATATTGGGGTGAAACTATTACTATTGGGGAAATCCAGACTTAACGTCATAGTATTAGCATGATGTTGAAATCTACCGTTTTACTTATACCAGAAATAGATGAAGATCGATATGCAAGGCTGACTCCCTTGATTTTAATGCAAATGTTTTGAAACCTTTAAATATCGACGTGGAGTATAAAAATAAGTTCACGATTACGTTTAAAAATGTTTTCAAATTAATTAATATTTAATTTGATGAAGCATCTACATATATAGGATTACTATCTATGAAGTAGGAAGATTGTTTTAATCAATAGTGCTGATATAACACAAGAATGCTAATTTTCTATTGTATTCTTTATAAGGGATAGTTGGAATGATAATAACATTCTATATACAGAAATGCAGATCATTCTAATAAAAGTTACTAACGTTAGTCTACGCCCTATAAGTTCACACTGATAAATTTAGAATTCCGTTTTAAGGCCGACTATCCAAACGAATAAAAAAACTGAAAAGGGGAGAATCTTGAAATAGAAATAACACACCGATAAATCAGCGTATGTAGATATATTATCTTATTATACACACCCTATGTGTACGGGTACACCAACACTCGTAAGCTTTATATGATATACGTATAATTTTTTTCACAAAATTATGCCATCAAACCTTAATTTTGATCAAAATCGGTGCCTCTTTTATCAATTATAAGTAGACAAAAACTAACAATTCTTTCAATTAAGTTTCCAAGTTCTCGTGTTACAGCTCTACGTGTTTTTAAGCGCTGCCTAGCAGATTGTTTGTAAGCATTAATATCCGCACTTCACGACGAAAATAGTCTCATAGCAAATGTGTTATCGTACAAGTTTACGATTGGCGCTCTATAACATCTAAAATTACTGTTACTTTCTTTTGCAAGTAATTTTTTAGAATTAGATACTACATCAAAGCTTATTTTAGTAAATTAGTGCCATATACAGGTCTTCCGGTGTTAGTGATCGTAATTATAGTTCATTGTTGTAGATTTTTGTATTTTAGGCAACCCGAAAAGTGGGACTAAGTTACCTAAGTTTGGCCACATTCAAAGGAGGAACTAACGATTACTAATTTATATTCTTCCTATTTGATCTAATTCATCATTTGACCAATCATAACGACTGAGGTCACTTCACAATATCTCAGAGTTTTAATTCTGATTGGATTTTCGTGTATTTAATTGCTACTTATTATGTTCATTATTTTGATTGTTTTTTTTCCCGAAAATTATGGTGCTAATACATATGCCACTTTGTAATCAAATCATTTAATAGTAAGAATAAACAATAAAAGAGTGTAAAACTGTACAGAGTTATTTAAAAAGCAAAAGTTGTGTCTACAAGCTTATCATAACGTAATGAATATATTTTAAACTATTATAACTTTTTAACAAGTCAATATCAAAACATAAACGAAATCTAATCGCTTTAGCAATGAGATTTTACTGTATCTCTGGGAAACAAAAACGTTAGCATTAGAATTATTGAGACGAGTGCCAAAACGAAATCATTGGAATTGGAGTTTTATTTTTAATTAAAACACAAGTAAAGGGAGACTTGAAACGACTCCAACTATAGCAGCATGAATTTACAAAGAAGAATTGGTTTAGTTCAGTGGTATTTTGAACACACCAGAAATTACACCGCTAGATTATGAAGATTTCGCACGAAAATTTGATACAAAAATTTGAAAGAACAGGGTCTGTAAATGACCTACCAAGATCAGGAAGACCAAGAGTGCCGGTTTGGAAAATTTTACCTATAATTCTAAATATGTATCCATATAAACTGAAAGTGCTGTTTGAATTAAAGAAGGCAGATTTGGCTAGTAAGTACGATTTTACTTTGCGAGTAATGGCTCAGATGGAAATTGAACCCGAATTGTTATCCCATATTTTATAGACAGATGATGCACATTTTACTCTGAATGGAGGAGTCAATACTGGAAACTAAAATTTGATCTGCAAAAAATCTACAAGAAATCGTTCAAGAAGGTCTTTATGACAAGAAAGTCACCACTTAGTGCGATTTTACTGCTGATTTTATCATAGGTCCGTAGTTTTAAGAGGAAATGCAGAATAGAGAAGCCGTAGGTATCTGTAACTGTAAATGATGAAAATACTTGCAAATCTTAAGAGATTATGTTGTGTGTGTTAAGATTGTGTGTTAACCAGATATTTGACAAATTCATGGCCACGAAGATCACCTGGACCGGTATTCTCTAACTCGAAAACGCTCAGCGTTTGTAAAGTGGTGTACGCTTGTGACGTCATTTGCTGCTCGTTTTTAAAATAAGGTGTTCTGGAATTGCTGTGCGTTCGTTTTCAAAAAAACTTTAAGCGCTTTCAAAGCGGTTGCCTTCTGCTAGCTGTTTTGCTGTTCGAACATCAAACGCCCGCGCATATATAACGTATTTTGTGTGTAGTATGTGCATACTGTTAACATCTTCACCTACAATTATTATTATAAATTTATTTTACGTGTACATTTGTAAGATGGCACGTATTATTAATTATATGAATCTCCTTGAAAACTTAGCAAATGTTGAAGTAAGGCGGAGGGAACATAATATTACTGAAAACGTTTTTGAATTGTCCGATTTTAATTTTATAAAATTATTTCGCAAAGAGCAAGTTATAAGTTTGATAGTTGAACTATACATGCACTAATTGAACATCCGAGAAGGAGAAGCGCAATAACTCTCAGCATGTGTTCCGTATATTCTGTTAGTATTTGTTTTTGTGCTGACGAATATTGTTTTTTGGGTACATTCCGGGTTTCCATTTTTGGATACTTGAACTAATCAACTAATTTATAGAATACTCCTTTTGTTTTGGTGTAAACATATGCGAATACTGCGAAATACTGCCGATATCGTGAAGTTGTACACATTTGTCAGTGAGGTCAACGCTCAAAACACAGTGTCTCTACAAAGTTACTGCCTTTAGATCATTTGCTCTTCGTTTTATGTCAAAGCGAAACGGACAGTATTGTGAATACCTTATGCTATGCCAGTCGTGTTGCTGATCGCATGTCGCCCACGAAAGCGCTAACCGTTTTCGGAAACGTTACGCGAGTTACAGAATACCGGTCCAGATCTTAATCCAGCGGATTACTGGCTGTGGGGTTATTTAAAAAGTTTAGTGTTTAGAAAACGGGCAAGAACGCTATAAGAATTAAAAGACAGTATGCAATATATGTATGTACAATTGGGACGAAACGTTGATACCCTTTCAACAACAAAATGGAGGTCATATTGAGCAATTACCGTAACTAGTATTGGGTGTACTAAATCCTATTCCTTAAGCAATTAGAGTTATTAACCTATTTTTTTAATTAAAATAGTTTTAAATACATCCCCTTATTTTATGATGATCCCATATTTCAAATTAAAACAGACATAAAAAGATCATTTAAAAATGTCAACAAACAGCGTAAATTAACCAAAACAGCAATTTTCCTTCACATTTTTTCTTTTTTGTAAATCATACTAAAACGTCACTGAGGTTTGAAGAACTTATTATAAGAAATTGAAATGTCTCTGCATCTAAGTACTAACTTTTCTGTCAGACCATAATTTTTTATAGGTCTTTTTTACCATTTTTTAAAATTGCTAACATTCAATTTTTAACTACTTCGTATTTGTAACTACTTTACAAATAAAATACACGTTAAAAAGATAACGGCTCAAATGAGATATGAAAAGTTTATAGTTATCTAAAAAAAATCGGGTGATTAGTAGTTTATAAGTCGCCACATTATTGTATTATGTAAAAAAATTGTTACATAATATTTCTATGTATATATTATTAAATAATTGACGCAATCAAAATACTATGCGGATTTAATAAGCACCTTAGGTAGCTGTATAATAAATGCAAATCTATCGTGTGAATCCGTATCAAAATACGGAGCAAATCTGTATGCGTACGTTGTAGGATATATTTATTTTACATGTTTATTTTACCAAATAATGCAATAATATAAAAGAGAAATATATTCGTACAAGTGATAAGTTCATTAACAAACATTTTAGTGTATTTATATAATATTAAATTAGGTAATACGCTTCTAAAACTCCTCCAAAATAGCAATGATACAGTTCCCGAAAAGTTTTACGCAGTCTAAACTAAATGCTCGATGTAGCTCAGTGACTAATTGCAAGTGCTATGTTACTTAATTCTATCTAACGATCTAATAAGAATCAATAAAACGACTAATGAACAATAACGTATTGTTAGTAATAAGACAATGTATACTGCTGCTTGTTGAAATATGCTCACGAAGCAATCAATATAAAGGTCTACAACTTCTCTTTTTTAAAAAATTATGTTAAATACAATAGTTTTTATTTTTCACTTCTTTTTATATAAAATGGTAACACAGTATAATCATTTAGTGGCCACTATAGAGGCAATGTTCAGAGGTCTGATGAAAAAATTCTAAAAATGGCAATATGTACAGAAACTAACTTGACCATCGTTTGATCATGTTATTAACTTCGCTATTTCGGGAAAAACTAGTTAATATTTTCGTTAGAACATAGAAGCCACATCTATATAAACAATATATTTCAGAGTGTGTGTGAAGTTTTACAATTTTGCAACGTCTTTGAAGTCTCTGTAAATCGTTTGGTGGCTATGCGATAGTCAATCGTATCTTGCAGAAAAGACTAATTTAATTGGAAAAAGTGGTCACAATGGTCAAAACAATCATCACTGAACTAAATTTCTCTAGAGCAATTTCTGAGAGTTTGGAGACATCTTAATGTTTTCTTAATAAATGCGGTTCAATCGAAATCACAAACATCATCATGTTCCTGATGAAACTGCTCTCTTAACGTTATTGCTTGTTGCGATTACCGCTATAGCGCTAGCAGTTTCTAGTATTTGCACATGTGTTTTCATGACTTTGTTACAGCCTTCTGGTCCCATAGTTTCAAATTTGAATTCTGAAACTTACAGCTGGCAACTACATTTGGGAATTGTTATACCTGCAATATGAAACATTACAATTATTATTATCAATCATTACAATTTCAGTTTAAATATTTTCAGATCTAATCAATTAAGGTTTTTTTCGAACTTAATATGAATATATCGTGACGATTTCTTTCAATAGTCTGATTCGCCGTAGATCATTTTCAACATTTTTTCTTGTACACACATTAATCGCACTTCCACATTGATTCCATTAGTTCATGGAGCAACTACATATATGTATAAGTAATTAAAGTGTACCTAATACTGTATAGTGTTTCCTCTTTTATCGTTTCGATCGTGTTTCGTCGAAATTATAGTCGAATAATTAAAGTTGTTGTTCTGTAATAATTAATCAAAATCGAAATAGAATTTTTGATGGGAAAAAGCGTATTTATATATCGATTAAAAAAAACGGGAGGCCAATTTGGAGGAAACAAAAATAGCACATAATGTAGAATTTCCAATCAATTTTCATTGCACACATAGATACGCGTATAATAAACAAAAATGTGTCCACTAAATATTGAAACAGTGAATGACTTGAAAAGTTACCTGTTTTTATAGTAACTACCATTAGCAGTATTAGATTTGAATTCTCTGAAAAACTGATAAAACACGCGGTAACCATGTTGGTACTAACCTTTTTCATACTCAAATGATGATTGACAATTCAACGAATACTTGCTTTAGATATTTCAAACATAATTGCTAGTTGGTTTAGTTTTAACCGAAAAAAAAGTTTGTTCTGATATGATTTCTTCACTGTTCTCAATTTAATTGGCAACCGGAAACGTTTTGTCAACCTGTTTTTTCATTTTGGATGTTGTTCTGTGTAGTATAATAATAGTAGCTTATCGTTTGAACTGTAATCGCTATGCTATCGGATGCCTAACCATATCGTATTACGCTTACGTTTTTTGGAGCTTTAATGCTGTTGACCTGCAGTTTTGCACGTCCTTATTGATCATCTACTATAGTTGCTCTAATGTTTCTCTGCAAAAAATGCCCAATTTCTTTTAGTATTTTGTTAGTTCTGTAAGCTTTGCTTTTTTACGCAACTTTTGACCGCCAATATTAATACAATACTCGATTATCAAAAGTACTTAAATGCGGAGAAATTCGTAACAAGTTTGCAAATAATGATAACTCTCGTGAAGGTTTTCGTAGTGTGATCACAAAGAAAATGTTATGTACTAGTTCCTAAATAGGCTATAATACAACAATAGAGAGAATTACATATTTCTTTCATAATATAATTTTAGTCCGCTTTCTCTTGGACGCTCCTACATTTCCACAAAATTGTATGTATGTATGTAACCACTTCAAGTTACTTCCAAACTGGTAAGTCGTAACCACGAAACTTTGTCCGAAATTTTGGTTTTTTGTTCATAATTTGGTACATTTTGCAGGAGTGTTTGAATATAGTTGCAACAGCTAGTTTCAAATATTTACTATTAGAATACGGACGAATATGGCTTTTAGTGGTAAATCACCGAATGATAATTGAAATACAATTTTGCATTGACACGTCAGATTGACACAATGATCCCTTTTCTGTTAATAAATTTCGAACGTATGAATATTTTAAACGCGCTAATGCGAAAACTTCGTTCGCTTGATGTGATACGTAGTGAAAACGTTCGTGTGACGACAAAACACGTAAGTATTGATTAATGCAGTTAATACATATAACAAATTTCAGCAAAATATTTATATATATATATACATATATGATACAAAAGTATGGATATTATTTTATCATTAGTAAATTGTGAAATCAATCAACTCAATATGAATTGTATTTTTATTTCGTTGACAAATGTAGTGTATGTACGATATATTAGATACACATATATCTAGGCGTGGCACCGAAAATGAAAGGTTTTTTTGACAAAAATGCCAAATCGTATTATTAATTCAATTGATTATTAATTCAATGGATACGGCTTTCCATCATATCCACACACAAGCATCGCCCGTAGCCGCAGGCTCTCTCTTCGAAATTTGCTTATGTTCCAGATTGTTCTAGCTTTGTTCTACATTTACGGGGTATATGCTACAATTACTGATAATTGAAAAACCTAGTTACCGTGCAAAACACATTGTTTATTAAATAGTGCATTATTTTATAATTTACAGTTTTAGTTTATGCAATTTGGTTGAATTCTGAGAAATAGTCCATATAATAAGCTTCTATTATCGAAAAAATGGAATGATTATGGAAGAACTGAATAATGATTTACTATGATTTCAAGTTAGGCGTGAGTGTGTGTCAGTGTGAAGAATTAAAATCGGCATTTGGGAATCTCGCTACTGTTTATGTATAGTATGAGAATTTGAACGAGGTTACAAGTCGGTGGTACACCGAAAAGGAGCTGGTCCTCCTTTGACTGCTGTTAACCACGAAAATATTACTGAGGTGAAGAAGATGGTGGAAAAGGAACAGTTCAATTGAAACAATATTACACAATTATTTACATTTGCAAAAGGTTGTAACTCGGTTTGTACCCCATCATCTGACAGATTTACAAAAAACAAAACGTGTTAGAATTTGCCAAATAACTTTAGATATGTTGAATGCTGGAGACCATAAGTTTTTCCAAAACTGTAACTAGCGATAAAACCGATTTTTGATGTTCCCACTCGCCAAGAAAGCCGACTCTGGATAAATGAAGATGAGAAATCCTTTATGTAGGTACGCAGTGTTTTTTAGAAGTACGGGTTTGGTGGCCGCAGTTAACTTAGAAGATCACAAAGGAATTACCGATAATGGTATATAGAAAATTTGTTGTCTACAAAAAGCAGAACGTGTTAGAATTGGCCAACAAACTTTCGATATGTTTAATGCTGCAGACCATCAAATCATTTCTAAAATTGTAATTTGCGATGAAACGTGCATGCCGTTTTTTGATGTTGTGTTTGAAGATGAGGAAACCTCTACGATGGTGAGAAAGACATAAAAAAAGCTATGTACGCACTATTTTTTAGAAGTAAGGGCTTGGTGGCCGCAATTAAATTAGAAAATCAGAAGACAGTTACCGGTAAATTGTTTGCCTACTGTGTTCAGTAAAGTGCCAGGAAAGGCAATCATTTTGCATCATGATAACGCGTCGCCCCATGAGTTACTTCTGACTATTCTTTGATCTCAGAAAACATTTGAGAGGGAAAGGGTTCCAGTCAGAAGAACAGATTGCCATCGTCGTAAAGTTTTTGATAGTATTTCTAAAGACAGCTGGTTGAACGCTTTTAAACTATGGAAGGAGAGAATGGTTAACTAAATTATTGTAAACGGCAATTATTTTGAACATACTTAAAAAAATTACCTACAATTTTTAGCCTTTTATTATCTATAATCCAGGACAAGTTGGAAAAAAAAATCATTTTCGGTAACTATCCCCCTTGCTGTCTTTTTGAAAAATTTGAAAGTTGTTCTAAGTTTGTTCTACTACATTGTTCCAAATTTTCAGCCTTATATCATGTATACCGCATGAAAAAGTTGAACAAACAAATCGGCGGCGTGTAAAGTCCACTTTTTCGAAAATTAAAATTTTGGAAGTTGTTTGAGGTTGTCTTATGTTTGTTCTATATTATACCAAAGTTTCAGTCTTCGAAATTTCATCGCCAACAACCATTTCACTCTTAATTTATGTGAATTTATGCGCTAATTCCAACTTTCAAATCAATAAAACGTCTTGTTTTAAGATCATTCGTAAATAGTTAATTTGTTTGCAAAACTAAAGAATTAGAGAGTGCTTTTGTATATTTAACTAAGCAATATAAGTTTTACGAGCTTTCGCTGCGGCCTAGTTTTAATTTTTCTGATAGCATCAACCAACTGGCTAAATATTCACATGATGTTATACGATGATTCAGAACAATTCGCGGTATATGTTATGAGCTGACGGCAACAACGATAGCTGATGACATTTATCTACATTACATATAAACGAATTTAATTCTCTAAATCTAACTCATTACTAATACGTACTACATAGTTTAATTTGGCACCCTAAAACAGCTTGAATTATCACCAGAATTAGATTGACGTTGCATCTGTTCTAAAATTAAATCAACACCTGTTCGTTACCGAGGTTAAACTGCTTAGAAATCTTTGCATAATGGGTACGTAGCGATCCCAGGAATTTCGCATCGTGATAGAAAACCCTCCAGACATAACGGCAACAATAAAACTTTCCTTTGTTGCCAATTTTTTGTTATACGAGCGTTTAATGTTGCCGGTGCGCTTCGTTTTTCTTTAATAGCGATAAATTGTGTCAAAGGAGAGAAGTGAGACATTTTTTAAAAATGATTATTTTTTGCCGTAAAAATAGTAAATTATTTTAATACAGGGTCGCTGATATGAATGGGAACGGTCGATTATTGGGTAACATATACGAGGTACTAGAAAAAATTAAATACCAAAATTTTAGGGTTTTTAAATGCCTATTAGTTAGTAATAATTTTAAGTATACAGGGTTGGTCATAAAGTCGTGGCACGTCAGTGTTGCATTTTTTTAAACGGAACCTCCTGTATATTATTAGATAATCCAATTCGAAATTAAGTAAAAATTGTAACACACATAATGTAGGTGTCTAAATCCAACCGTTCCCGAGTTATCGATATTTGAAAATATTACTACTACGTATTCTGGTATTAAATTAGAATCATTATCGCTCGGAAATAATCGAATAATGTCTGGAACTGTTTAGTAGAGTTTTTTTTTCCATTTATAAAATACGATCCTACGACATGCTCACCAATAAAACCGCACCAAACTGACTTTCTGCGGTCGTTGGGTGTGAATTTGTTCCATCCAATCTGGATTTTCATCTGACCAGTACCTACAGCTGTACTGGTTGACATATCCGTCCAAACAAAAACTGCATTCATTACAAAACTCAATATTATTTACAAAATTACAATTTTTCCCCAATTTATCCATAATAACTTCACAGAACTGTTTCACTGTTATTTTTCCCAGAAAGAGATGACAATAAGACTACAGATATCTCCATAATTGAGGTGGGTGGCTGGTACATTTCACTTTTCGGAACACCAAAATTAGTAGCACACGGTTTACTTACGTAAATGTATTCAATTGGATTAGTATTACTCTTTTCAAAATGAGAAATCTTCGAATGACATTGAAAATATGTTTGTTTTACAGAAAACAATTATTAGAACTATGGCTGGGGTTGAATCGTCACCGTCATGTAAGCAACTTTTCAGGAACATTGTCTTGTCTGTCAATCTATAAACTTTCTAAACGAAACTAACTAAATCTTTCTTTGGAAGAAACGAAACTATTTTGTTAAAAACTAAGATGTTTAAGCAACTATGACTACTAGAAATTGTTCAAACTTTTCAGTACTTACTCAGAAATCGAAAATTGATTGAATTGCATTTCTATTGTCCAGCATTAATGTCATTTCACAGTTTACCTACATATGTATGTATGTACATATGTAAAACAATTGGAAAACATTTGTCGTTTAAAGAGATGTTTTGGTGAATTTTTGTTGCAGCATTTATTCTACAATTTTAAAGCTTTTGGTAACTACTTAAATACATATCTAAGATTTATGATTTAGAATTTAAGTTGAGGTTGATGCACTGTGATCTGATAATCTCCGCCCCTTTACATGAGCTATAAGTTGCTTTGATAAACTGATTGTTTAAAGCAGGATATTTACCCTCGTCAATGACAGCTTTGCTGAATAATTGGCACGAGTTGCTGCAATAGCAGTGCACTTTAATATCAGGAGTTCTGGATTTTAGTCCTACGCAAAACCGGCAATCGCTATTGTGTTTCAAACCTGTCCTTGTCACATGTCCTGTGAGAAGATCCACAAGTACACGTTGTTTGTTCCTACTTACTTCTAACATGGTACTTGCTCTTTGCTTATTGAAACTTTCAAGGAATACTTTGGTGTGTCTCAGACCAGGAAGATTCTTCCAGAGGGTTGCTCTGAGCGTTTCTCTGTGTGTAAGTTTTTTTATAGATGCTCATCCCTACTCCGTCAAACGGTTCCGGTCCCACAAACGATGGTGTCGCGGTCTTTTTTTGGTAATAGATCAGCTTTTTCGTTGCCACTGATTACAGTGTGTCCCAACCCAGTATAATGTAACTCTGTTTTCTGTTGCTCCGCTAATTATTGTGTTATTTATATTTACATGAAATATTTTTGCCAGTGGTGACTGTTTTATTAGAGAAAACTGTCCTTGTTTTAAAAATACCACAATCTTAATGCAATAAGCCTTATTAGTTCGTTTTAAAATTATGCCGTTTGACGACAATTATTTCAACATCTTTATATAGTCCTATAACTAAATGCTTTCTCAAGTTCAATTCTTATCTTTTTCCGAATTTCCAGTTGTCCAAAATTTTAGATGGAGAGCAGCTCAAATTGATTTATTTAAAATAATTTAATAGACCCAATTATTTATTTGCTATATTATTGCTCTTCAATTACATTTTTACGTTTTAAACCATCGGGTACCTAGAAATTTCTCATTTCTCATTTTGAAAGCGGACAGTACTGAACTCGTCCCTAAGCTTACTAGTTAAGCCTCTGATTCTTTCATATTCACGAAAACCATATCGAAATACGTGCTCGTCTAAAATAGGTATAATCGATACCTAAACGCGTCTCGTGTTTCAGTAATAGCTACTCATTTCAATTATGCAGTAAACTTACTTCTGCAGTTCTATACATAGTTAGGAGTACTTTTAAGGCATCTCCAATATACAATAATTGGCGGTACTTACCTCTACTTTCTGGATTCATTGGATATCCAATAACAATTAATATCAATATATATGTACATAATTAACTATGCTTAATTCTTAATGAAAAAGAAGTTGCTTGCCACCCCCACATATATAATTTTTGAATTGGTATGCAAGAGTTATATTTTCTCTATTTTTATTTTCATAATCACCCGTTCCATCTACAAAAAATAATACATTTTATATATCATAGAATCTAGAAGTGGACTGTTTTATTAATTACCAAGACCAATAATTGTGGAGTTCTAAGAAGAAATCGAAATTCATAACAACAATTTTCTAATTTTACTGCTTTCAGATAGGTACCTAACTAACCGTTAGAATAATTAGATTTAAACATCAGTTTTTCGACGAACATACGACACAAATTTTGAACTTAAAAATACTGACAGAATTTTTTATAAATGGTTCACACGAGTGAAAGCAAAAGTATAATGTTGGTCAGACACAATTTCGCTCGACCTCTGAGAGTTGCACAAATATACCTCAAGCACAGTGAACATCTGATATTCAAGCCAAGTAGTTACAAAATCTGGTAAGATTTTCCACTGGTAAAAGTAGTCCACGTTAGTATAGTTGTTAGCTGCGACCTTTAAATTATATGTAACAGTTTCCAAGGCTCCCTTATACTTTGTGCTTTCAGACGACCACGTTTGACAGCCTTAAAAATGCTACCGTTTGGTTGCTACATATCTTTAGTCAACAAACAATTCAAAATCATCGTTTGATCTCCTACTGGATAATTTTTATTCGACCGGATACATCACATCTATGGAAAAAAATGTATGGAGCACCCTATACATTGCTCAAGATTCTAAATCTTATACAGGGAAATTAAAAGCGAACGAAATATATAACTTTTTTTAGCAATTTTAAAGATACTCTTTAATATTTTATGGCACCTCATCGTGGGTTGATTACTGCACGAACTCTTTTGGGCGCACTGATCATAAGTCTCTTACACAAGCTTACGGGAATTTTCCACCATTCTTCAAAAATTATCTCGTTTAGTTCTCTCAATTTTTGGTTTACATTTGTAAATGGATACTTTCTGGTTTAGTACTCGTATTGCCCACAAATTTTCTATTGGGAATAAGTCTGGAGACTGAGAAGGCCGTGGAAGCAGGAGAACATCATTACTTCTGAATCATTCTGTAGTCTTTTTTGCGCTATGGCAAAGAGCATTTTATGATAGGTTTTGTTTATAAATAAGTTACTCTACACATTCGTTAAGTTAAAGAATTATATTTCAAACAATTTTATGAAATTTATTGCAAAAGATATTTCATTTTAATTTAATAGGTGCTCTATGTATACATTTTCCCATAGCTGTATGTCTTACATAATATTCAAAGTTTAGTCATTCGTGAAATATATTTATTGTAGGTTTGAAGTTTTCTAATCTAATATCTAAAAAGGAGGAGGAACCTCCATAACGGCTTCTCGAAAATTTAAGGTACCCAACCTCAGAATAATTCAAGATGCATTGTTTTCCCAAATCTCAACTAGTATAGTTGTATATTTTTTATTCAATGTAGTCTCATTACTCGAATGAATACTTCGATGTAGAAGTAGAATAATTATCGAAATAGACTTTTTACTTTGTCTTGCGGATGCGGTTAGTACCTATTATTTTATTGCTTTTGTTTGCCAAGTTTATTAATTCTCCTACTGCTGACAATCTACTTTCGAAGCCAAGCATTGCAATTTCCTCGAAAGATGTTTTTATATATGTATGTACACATACATATAGTGCGGTTATATATAATAGACACCCAACGTGTATACACAACGTATTGCTTATTTTTGGTAAAAGTCTCCTACTTGCGTTTTATTCTTAATTTAAGCTGAATTTAGCACGTATAACAGCAAAATATAGAAATCCACCTACATCTAAATAAATCTAGATTTACAATGTGTCGAGCAGATATCGATCACAACCCACATTACCGTACCGGTTGAACAAAGTTTTCACCTGCCTGTAACTGCTCTAAAATTCATAAGCAGTGAAAGTGTTCCCTTATAGGGAAAAGTGTTGCGTCTATATATTTTGCCTATATTTGGTAAAATACGGTTGAGTGCTGCGTTTATTTAGATTAGCGAATACTACAAGAGCACGTATCCATTTGCATATGTATATGTAGTCTAGTTTATATTGTATGAGGCTTCTTGTTATACCAAAATTTATCTTGAGAGATATACAGGTACCGGCGGGCTCCTATTGTCACCCGACATTGCACAAACAAGCGCGGCAAGTAATTGGGAGATAGGCGTGTACGATGTGCGAGTGTTCCTTTCAGCTACTACATCTTAGACGGATATTTAACGTTTGCAAGTATGATAAATAATGTTTTATAGTTAGTTACAGTTAGTTATAGTGAATAGATACTGCAGACTGCTCACAGTATATCGCGACAATCACCCAGTAACTTCACGAGCTCGTGCAATATCGGAAATCGGGTGACCATAGAAGCCTGCCGGAACCGGTATGTATGTATGTATACACTAATATAGTGTTATAACAGTAACATTATATAAATATTAAATTGCTTAAAAATTTTTGCGTAACTGCTAATTGTATATTCTGTTATTACAGAATAAATACTTATACCCTGACCTATTGATTTGATTTGAGTAGAGGATCGTTATGCGCTGATGTTATAGTGACTGAATGACTAATATCAATATGCCATTAGTTTTATTAGTTTAATGGAATATACACTAGTGCTCAAACATTTATGACCACCAACTTAAACTAGTTTATGCACAAATACAAGTAAAATACAAGCCTATAGTTAAAGCTGCTTATACAGTTACAATTAATAATATAGCGAAATGTATTCAATACTAATTAGTATTTCAAAGTACATATAGCAATCCAAATTCCAAGTTTCAAAATGATTAATTAGTTGCAACAAAGAACTACTCCAAGCTCTACGAACAAGTAAAATAAATACATTTAAGTTTGTATTTATTGACTTTACTGTAAATACGATGAAGATACGCTTAGTGTATGCTCAGGAAAGTTATAAGTTATAAATATACATGCGTGCACTAACTAATGGAAAACTGCGTTACCCAAGGCTATATTTTATTTTAAGATTACATTTCGCTTGCATAACTTCTAATATAAATAAATAAACTTAAAACATTTTATTTTTTATTTTAATTATCCTTGACCACATTTTAAATTCCAAAAATTAAAAAAAAAAGAATTATATTTTCTTTCAAGATCACATTTTTGTTTCTGAATATGCATATGAACATTCCTTGACCATGTTTGACCACCAAACGATGCCCTACAGCAGTCACAGACATAAAAACCAAAAGGTAAGCTGGGTAGTAAAACGCTGAAAATGATTCTTCTCATTCGAACACAAAAACTCAAAAATTGTGGCTTGATCACCCACCGCATAGATTTTATCTGACCTTGAAGTTACATGTATAAAAGTTTATTTAGGCGAAGTCAAAAGAATTGTTGCCGTTTCGCGCTAAAAAACGACGAAGTAAGTCTCTTAATTTTGTGAGAGAGTATTAATACCAAATGTCATGCAAGTTTATACAGCAGTATAATCTGCTCCAAATTCAAATGTCTATTTTCGTGGCTGTTCTCTGTTGAGAGTGTTCTACAAGCTTTATGACAATCTTTGGCTCGATTAATTCTAAATATTTTTTAAGACATATACGTAATTATAATAATAATAATGAAAATCCGACGACGTTTCTTTGAGAAGTTGTGCAAGATGTTTAAAGTTTGAACTTTAACATTTCTTCTTAAAAAGTATAATAACTAAAAAGGAAGTTTTATGATCAACTACAAATCGAATAATAAGAGATTTGTCACTCGAAAGATGAGGTTTGAGCATGTAATTCCTTGAATCTTCTGACGACTAGTGATTTCATCATTGTAGATAAGCTTCTTCATGTGTCCCCAAATCAAAATCTAAACGATTCAAACCTTAGAAACCACGGTAGCATGAAATTGGACCTTGTTGACCTATCCATTTATTCGAGAAATGATCGTTAACCAAGCCGTTACTTGTGGTTGCGTATCGTGCTGGAACCAAATATGTTGAACAATATTAATCTTTACTTCTTCAACGAGGTAGTAGTTTATACTTACTGACGGCTTGCTCTGATTGCATACAAATTATGCAACGTCTAAATTTATTTGTGATGTTTGTTGTTTATGTCGAGTCTACTAAAACACACTTCAAACTACATAACAAGATTTATGATAAAAGAACATATGATATTAGGGCAATATACTACGTACAAATACTAGTAATAGAGATATGTATATCTCTAGGCAACCTGATTCAGATCTTATCAGATAGTCAGGCCGCCCTAAAAACATTAGCATCCTATCATATAACCTCAAAACTAGCTTGGGACTGCTGTAAAAATCCTAAGAATTCTAGCAAAACATTAGGTTTGTTCCAACCACCTCTGATTATCGTAACATTTTCACACTGCGCAAGTACTGTACGATAATGTTACGGTAATCAGAGGTGGTTGGAACAAATCTATTATAAACTTACTTTGATGTGGATGGCAGGGCTTACCAGGCTATGAATTAGCAAACAAGTTGGCAAGAAAAAGCTCTGCAACAATATTCACTGGACCAGAAGCGGGTTTGGCAAAAATTAAGACTGCAATACATGGTGCAGTGGCTGAGTAGATTACAAGGACACACCACGTACACTGAACCAAGGTTGAAGGGCAGTTACTCAGCAAACGGATGATGATGCAGGCATCCCAGCATTTAGCAACAAATCTGCTAGCTCTTAACCGTCTACAGCTTACAACAGTGACCAGTCTGCTAACAGGACACGGCTGTTCGAAAGAATCCCTAGATAGAATTGGCATCTCGGTAAGATAAACCTATTTGCAGACGATGCAACGAGGAGGACGAGGCAGCATAAAACGTTGTATTTGCATGTGCTGTATTGGTACAAAGGAGAAAGAGATTTACTACACAGACTATTAGACTTAATAAAAGGACTGACCTGTTTAGGTCAAGAAATACACTAGGCACAGAATAATATAATAGGCCATAGGCAGCGGTATTAAGAGGATGCTGTAAAGACCTGATCCATACTCAGTGTTTAATCAAATCAAATCAAACACGACAAGCGATATGAATATACCAGTTTGTGCTTATTACTGAAGCAACCATTCTAATCGTTGTGGAGAATATCCAGCATTTCACACTTCGACATTTAATACACTTACAAAATTCGGTTAATAATAATAACTACATATGTAGGTATAGTAAGTTTATCACTTTATTCACTTGCAGTGGTTAATAAGCGCCAACACTAAAAACTTGGGTAGTTATCTCGACAAACAAATTAATTACTACACATGATAGAAGTTGTAATGTATACTCTGTCGCTAATTATACTTTACTGGCTATAACAAAATGTGCAGTTGTCTATAACCTAGATATAATATCGTAGCTATTTAAATTAAATAGTTGCGTACGCATTAGTATATCACCATGTCATTAAATTGTAATTCGGAAAAGTGATATCATGCTCATATTGTGTATAGTCATAATAAAACTATACTAAAATGCGATAACCAGACGTATAGTATATGCAAGAAATTGTTCTGACCTTGTACTAGGCTAATCTAATTCACTTTGTCATTTATTGCACGTTGTTACTTTCCGTCCCAACTGCACAACTAATCATTTCTAAATTTGTGGAAGATAGGATTAATTATACCCGTGGGTATTATTAGGCATACCTAAGTATCTAATATTCCATAGACCATCCATAGTTTATCACCAAGTTAATTACATCTGTAAGTTTCCAAAAGCCAATTCTAGGTTGGCAAGTGAGATAACTGAACTTGAGTGTTATAAAATCTTAACTCCTTTTTTCTTAGACATTCAATAACCTCGCCATTACGGTTATTATCGCCAATTTTTAATCTGCATCCTCTTTGGGAACATGAGTGCCTGTGTAAAATTGTACAAGCTCAAATTTATTTTATACAATGAGCCACCCATATCGATACCATTAATATCAATAATGCCACGTGCTATAATTTTATAAATCATGGGATATTGCAGGTAAATTGAAAAGTAGTAATAATTAAATGTTCTATAATGAGGGTTTCCGGGTGTTGATCGTGTCATGGTTAGTAAAATATATACAGTACAAAATAAAAATAAAATGCACAAAAGATACAATAAACTTGACATTTCGCCACTTTTAGTATTTTTATTTTGTACTGTATATATTTTACTAACCATGACACGGTCAACGCCCGGAAACCCTCATTATCGAGACTCGGGCCGTGGAAGCCTTCGATATCATTTAATTAAATTTTCTGTTTGTCAGAGAACCCTCCTCTCCACGAAGAACGAGAGATAGCAATTCTGAGTATCCCATTTAATAGTTTTTCCAAAACTGTGCGAGGGGTATTGGTCCCCTACTATTGCAATGCATTTCGGAGATCTGTTCCAGACGTAGGACAGGTTTTGCAGAGTCATCTATGCAAATCATTCTACAACAGGTTAATGGGGTTAATGTCTAGACTTTGTGGCGGCATACCATTAACTTGAGGGTATTTCTTTTCAATAGATGATTTAAATATTTTTTGCATATTGCTGTTGTGTGTTTCGGGTCATTATGATGTATAAACACGAAATTGTGACCGATTGAGCGTTCGCCCAATTTGACTACATTTCCAGACAATATTAGGGAGCTTACTTTTCTCATAGCCTCTTCAATTTTTTGCAGATCTCTTGTCCATGCATAATAAAAGCAACCACAAACAATACCGAATGCTTTTCCTTGTTTAATAATTGGAAGCCCATTCCTTCTACTTGCAAGAATATTTTTTTACTGCCATGCAGATTTATCCTTCCAGTCATCCTTTTACAGTACTAACGAAAATGTGTTTCTCCCGATTTTTATTAATTTTTGCGATAACTTCAGGTGCGGTTAATACATTGCGCTTGCTTAATGTCTCGGAATGATATTCACAGTAAATTTATGTATGTATGTTTTTTTCCGCGATTTGTTGTCCTGAATATCCTTCTTCGTCAAATGCAATTATAACAGCACGTTTTTCTTAAGACGTAGCCGTTCCTCTAGCCATTTTAATGAAGTTTGACACTATTTTTTTGGTAAACTAGCTACTGCTGTGG
>SMLS01068521.1:0-36185 GCA_004785975.1 Popillia japonica
TTATTATTATTTATTAAATATCTGAGCTGGTAGTACCTACTTCTTTGATTACTTAATTGAGTGAATGTGAATCGCCAACTATCGGTATACGTTGACCGCTACAGTTTACATTTCGTTTAATATCTACTTGGCATTTGCTGTGGATGCATCTGTTGTCAACGTATACGAATGCTTACATGATTTTAATTTGTGGAGAAACAAAGCAAAATAGTCCTGCAGCAATAAATTTGTACGCAGAACGTTTCAATCGTTCAAATCGACATCATCACTCGACTGCGACTGCGGTGATTATGGATGGATTCGACTTCGGAAAACAGTAATTCCTCGTTGCAAAGGTCGCGGCCTTAAAAAATCTTGCAGAGTATTGCAAGCAAGCAAATTTGAAACATCGCGGAAGCGAATCTCGGTATAAGCACAACAAAGAATTTCCCGCCCTATGATTGGTTTCAACCGTAGAGAAGTTCAACAACCCGATGTCGCTTCAGAAATTTTCTTCACTGACGAATCTACGATTACCAAAAATGGTATTTTCAATTGTCACAACATTCACCATTAGGCATACGAAAATCCCCACGATATACAGCACGGCTCCTCACAAGTTAAGATATCCGTTGTTGGGGACACATGAAAAATTTTGTGTATGCCATTCCGATATTGAAAATGCCAAAAATCTTCGACATCCCATTTTTTGTTGCAGTACAACGCATTCCCGACAACATGCAGGACTTTACGTGCGTACATAATAAATTTCTTGTATTGATGCCTGTATTACTGGTCATGGTGGACACTTTGAATATCTTTTGTAAATATTTTATCCTGTTTTTCTTAAATGGGTTCTTCTCAGGACCACCACAAATTTCATGAAAAGATTTTTTTTTATAACAAATAGCTAACATCACACAATAGAAAGATCAGCTGTCTTGACACTTTTAACTGAAATGAGCGTAGATGTTTGTGTCGATTGTATTCAATTCCTGCATCTTTTATTCCGCCGAGTCTTGACTTCACTGTTAGATTCATGAAATGAGCTGAAATACAAATAAATCCCTAAAGGTCAATAACCGACTGCAACATATAACAGCCTGTGAAACTATTTACACATACATAGATAGTTTTGTCTTTTATATTTATATTCCCATATTTCTTAAAGTGCGCATCCGCATTTCCAATATTGCGTATGAATATATTCGATTCTGACCCTTACATCCACCCTCTTTGCATATCAAAACGGGTTTGTTTTCGTCTTCCGATCGTGGATATATCTACCGGAAAAATTCTACTTCGTGAATATCTACAATGATTTACAACAGGAGGGGAAGTGTCGCATTCGAAAGCGTAGAACTCGATATGAAATTGTTCTATAAAGAATGCTACTATCACGCAATGAGAAATGGATGGTATTTTTCTCGAAGTTGCATTGAGATAAAGTAACTGTAACTCTCTGCTATGCTGTAGCACTTTCTATACTACAATTACAATTATAATCGAACTATTGGCGGGACTAATTAAGTGTGTCGAGGAAGTTCGCCATTTTTAACTGAATGATTAAAATCAAATTAAATCAACGGAACAGTAGAGAAACTGCATAAACAATAGGTATAACCTCTTTCGAATGTATTAATGGATCATTAACTCTTGAAATAAGTATTCAGATGAAAGCGTCCATAAAGATTGAGTTCTTTGTAATTGTAGAGGCAACTTGGATATAAAAGATATAAAAGTTGCGTTTAATGCTGCAATTCTTCGTTTTCAATCTTCGAAAAACTCTTTCTTTTATTATTCTATGAAATTCATGTTATTACACTCGATATCGCTATGTAGCTGCTGAAGTAGGAGCGACCAGTTATAGCTGCAGCATAAAATAAAATATTTTCCATGCATGCAGTCAATGATATTGAAAATGACAATTCAATGATGAAAACGTAACAATTTCAAGGTAACAATTTATTAAAAATACGTTTTCAGTGTATTTCGAAAGAGTTTTTAGTCATTTCGCTGGATGTATAAGGTAATTTTTATATACATACGCTCATATACATATATACATACATACATACATACATACATACAACACAAGGTTATGTATGTTGAAAGAATGTAATGGATTAAGAACTATAGAATATCTGTATCTATCAGTAATAGATAACATTCTCGCGAGTATACATGTACATATGTATATTAACGACATACCTTACCTTTAAACCTAATACTCTTGAAAGCATAATCATTTCGTTCGTTAGAAAAAAAAACAAAATCGAACCAAGGCAAAGGTAGGAAACCGATCGAATACGACCGATGAAAGTGTTTTTTGTCTGCGTTTTCCGTAAAATGTCTTTTGCAAAAAAATAAATGCGGATCCTTCCGGCTGAATCATTGAAAGCTTTTTGTGACATGTGGGGAACATTTCTTGTGCGGCTGTAAGCGCTTGTTTGCGGTAGATCACATCTATACATAAATGTTAAAGCCATGTTTCGTATTTCCTACATTTTGTATTTCGGATCGCCGCTTTTCTGACGTGGTGCTGAGAAAAACATTCTATTTAAATCAAGTGGGAGATAAACTTGTATGCCTAGTATGAAAATAAAATTGTTGTTAAGAATTTTTAGGTAGGTATAATTTCAAACGCAATAAGGTAAAAATCATCTACCGAAATTATGTAATCTTAAAAATTTATGTTTGAAACGTTGGATTGCATCTATGTATCTATTTTTTCAGCAACTGTCTTTGATTTATTAGATTTGGTAAGCGAATTTTTCGCTGCAATATAAATCAATAAAAAAAATAGTTTTCCATGTTCTTTTAAAAATCTGTCGTGACATACCTTGTACAGAAGTTGCATTTTTCCTTAGTTAACAAATGGGGACAGATATCAGGGTGTTTCCTCATGATGGTACGTAACTTCATAGGGTGATCCGTTAGGTCGTTTTAAGAAAAAAAGTTCCTATGAACATATGTCCAGAGTTGCTCCGTTTCTGAGATACAGGTCATTCAAGAGAAAAATAAATAAACATTTTTGGTGTTTTATTTTGGCGAAATCAATACCTTCCTAGCTAGGAATGTAAAAATAACAATTTATACCTTACATTAAATGAGCAAAATGACCACCTTCCGATAAAATAGACGACTGCAATCGCTTTGTCATTGATTGTCTGGCACATTCAAAAATACCTGGAGTATTCCTTATGACATTGCAATTGTCAATTATCCGATTCCTCAAGTCATTCACATCTATTACAGGAGTTTTGTAAACAAGAGCCTTCAGATGACCCCATAAATAGAAATCTATAGGATTCATATCAGGACTGCGAGCTGGCCAATTTTGAGGTCCTGCACGGCCAATCCACCGATTAGGGTAGGCAATGTCGAGATGCTGACGAGAAACAACACTAAAATCAGCTGGAGCCCCGTCGTGCATAAACCACATGGAGGCTCTTACAAGTAGGGGTACTTCGTCTAATAAAATGGGTAAATGATGTCGCAAAAAGTCTGTGTAGGTTTCACCTGTTAATCTTGCCGGTAAAAAAAATGGGCCAATTAAATAGTCACCAATAAATCCTGCCCAAACGTTCAGCGAAAAATGTTGCTGTTTCTCTAATAACGTGGGGATTTTCGTCGGCCCAAAAATGGTCATTGTGAAAGTTCACAATAGCATCTCGTGAAAAATTTGCCTCGTCCGTAAATATTTCGTAAAAAATTATTATTGTGCGCCATCATATGCATAAGCCACCTGCAAAACATTAATCTTGTGTGAAAATCCTGAGGCAGTAGAGCTTGGACCCGCTGTATGTGATATGGGTAAAGAAGGTTTCTTTTTAAAACTTTCCAAACGGTTGTTGGGCTGACTTCCAGCTGTAGTGCAATCTTCCTGGTACAAAGTGAAGGATTTTCTTCTATCTCATCAAGAATAGCTTCTTCTAGTTCAGGTATGTCTACAGTTGTTGGTCTTCCACTCCCTTTTCTTTTATTAAGCTCCCAGTTTCACACAATCTTGCATGTAGCGTTCGAAACGTTTAGCACATGGAATTACTATGTTAGGATATCTGTCCTGGTAAATTCTCCGTGCTTCTTCCGCATTTCCATTTGCTAATCCATAAATGAAGTGCATGTTAGCCATTTCGGTGTTAGTAAAATTATTCACGCCCCAACTTCAACGCCCTCTATCTCAGTAACAAAGCAACTCTGGACATATGTTCATAGGAACTTTTTTTCTTAAAACGACCTAACGGATAACCTTCTGAAGTTACGCGCCATCGTTAGGAAACACCCTGTATATATACAGTGTGTCCAGGATAAGGATCCTAAGCATGGGGGGAATCAGTACCTGTAGGAGATACAGCTTAGGTTAAATTAGGAAAAAGTTGCGTTCTTTGAAGCTTGTTTACATGCCGTGTAGAAACTTGAAAAATTTTCATGGCCTGCTGAGATATTTGGGAGAAACGGGAATTTTAAAAAAATAGAAAAAAAATATTTTTTCCTCTAAACTACAAAAAAAATATGGCACGTGATACATCGTTGAATTGGTAATAAAAAATGGAATCAGATACCGGGTGTACTTCTTTTTCGGGCCATATAAAAAAATAAAGTTGATGATGGTTTCTCGAAAACAAAACGTCAGATATAAAATCTAAAAATACCGTCATGTAGTACCTTAAAAGTGCCAATGAGAAAGTGTTATTCGTTTTTTGCTATCTCTTCAAATAAAGTCAGAAAGAAATAAAATCCATATTGTCAAATTCCCGTTTCTCCCAAATATCTCAGCAGGCCATGAAAATTTTTCAAGTGTCTACACGGCATGTAAATAAGCGTCAAAGAACGCAACTTTTTTCCTAATTTAACCTAAGCTGTATCTCCTACAGGTACTGAGATTCCCATGCTCAGGATCCTTATCTTGGACACACTGTATATATATTCCGGCACTACTAATGTGGGCATCATTCTTGCAGTTTCGTTATGTACCAGTTACAAAACTGCATGCGACGCTCTCCATCATTTGGTTGTAAATGTTGTTGTTTTCTGAACGCATACGGTCGAAATATATGCTCTTTAAGATGTTTAAAGCTCTCTGTCGAGAAATTCCATTGTTAACTTCAATTTGTCTACTCGAAACAGGAAGGGTTGGCAACTACAGCATTAATGACGTTAATCGCAGTGTTCTCCAAGTCTTCAATATTATAATTTTTTGATCTTTGCTGTTTAAACGGCCCAAAATTAATAAGACTTTCTTTTAGATGCTCTTTGGTCTTCGGTCTGGGAAACGGTTAAAATATGTTTCAGCTGCCGCATCAGCTTTTTTAAATAATTCGTATAATATCAAATTAAAAAAAAACCTGTCAATGTATCCCTGATAAACAACCATACAAAATATATCTGAACATATTTTCTCTATACGGGTTTCCCACGGAACTGGCTAGTCAGAAATTTTCGGACTTACAGGAACACTTCAGTTTTGAAAATTTTTGGTTTGCAATAATTTGGTACTTACTTTCTTTCTAAAATATTTTCAAATTTCTTGCACTTCCGGTTAATCGGAACTCCCCGCGAAGTTTGTTATTTTAAATGGAACACCCTATATATTATTACGGTTTTGGATTCAGCATCAAATTCTATGACGATTACAACTAGGGTTTCCTATACCTATCTTCAGCTGTTTCTAAGATATTACGATTTTTATAAAATTTCTGGCATTTAGACCGATATTTTTAACTGATTCATTTTCACGTACTGTAAGTGTCATAGATCTGATATTTTAAAACTGCCAAATACTAACATTATCTCACCAAAACGTAGTAACATTTTCTCTTTATATCATGCAGGGTCTTCAAAAATTTATGATTTAAAGTTGTAAAACTCAAGTTTTTCAAATAGAACACCCTGTATATTTTGACACTGTTGGACGCAGAATTCAATTCTACATCGATTTGGTATAACATCCCCTATACCTATCTCCAACAGTTTACTTTCTATTCCCATTTATTTATTAATGCTTCCAAATGGCGGAATAATACTTATTCTTGTAAGCTATGACTTTGATATTACAATTAATTATTGTTTTAGTATTTCGTGTGAGAGAAGTATCCATTATTGTGTAATTTATAAACAAAATAATGGAAATTATTGGAGTTTACCTAAATCAGGATACTTTAAATTTATTTTATAGTCAGGATGCCAAAAAATTGCGGGAAGAACTTTATTTTTTTATTTTTACGTTGTCTTGCAAATTTTGTGCAAACATAATTACTGTTATAAGTGTTGTATCTATGTCTTTAATAATTTGTAGTAAGATTGAGTTTTGCAACTTGAAAGATTAATGCGTGTATCACTAATTTTTAAGAACTTGTGAACGTTTTACTACACTTTGGTAAATCAATGTCACTATTTGGCAGTCGTAAAACGCGAGGCCTCTGGCATTTCCGTTGTTGCTTGACCGAACACCAGTACTTAAGGAAAGGAATTTCAAATAATATGAATTTCTTTGTTGTTCCTTCCGTTTGTTATTCCCTCGCGAGTGAATTTTGATTCGTCATTCCAAATTATCTTAGACAAAAAAAGGTCGAACGAAATTTTTCTCACAGAATTCATTTCTTTTCGGTTCATCAGAAAGCTTGTGCTGGAGTATCTGAAAAAGGGATGCATCTTATTGCGTTTCAGAATCCTATGGACAGATGATTTTAAAATGCACAAATCTTCAGAAGCAGCAGAAATTTAAAATATCCTGATTTGAGTAAACTCCAATATTTTCCATTATCTTTATTAATAAATTAGACAATATTGCTTCTCACAAAATACGTAACGGTCAACGATTACAACAATAATGTTTCCTCAAAACAATAAGTTATTGTAATGTCAAAGTCATAGCTTACAAGATTAAGTATTATTCCGCCATTTGGAAGCATTAATAAATAAATGGGAATAGAAAGTAACCTGTTGGAGATAGGTATAGGGGAGGTTATACCAAATCGATGTAGAATTGAATTCTGCGTCCAGCAGTGTCAAAATATACAGGGTGTTCTATTTGAAAAACTTGAGTTTTACAAGTTTAAAAATTGGTAGATATATCATAAATTTTTGAACACCCTGTATGATATAAAGAGAAAATGTTACTACGTTTTGGTGAGACAATGTTAGTATTTGGCAGTTTTAAAATATCAGATCTCTGACACTTACAGTAAGTGAAAATTAATCAGTTAAAAATATCGGTGTAAATGCCAGAATTTTTATAAAAATCGTAATATCTTAGAAACAGCTGAATATAGGTATAGGAAACCCTAGTTGTAATCGTCATAGAATTTGATGCTAAATCCAAAAACGTAATAATATATAGGGTGTTCCATTTAAAATAACAAACTTCGCGGCGACTTCCGGTTAACCGGAAGTGCAAGAAACTTGAAAATATTTTAGAAAGAAAGTAAGTACCAAATTATTGCAAACCCAAAATTTTCAAAACTGAAGTGCTTCTAACTAGCCAGTGCCGTGGGAAAGCCTGTATATTATAGCAACGGACTTATAACGGTTTAAAGAAAATGGCTGATTTTGAAAAACGCCTGGTATATCGGGAACTGAACAAGTTAGGTTCAAGCTGTTTCGCGGATATCTAAGCCAAACTCAAAAAAGAGATCGTAAACTTCTGCTTACTTTTCTTGTATGTATTACCGAGTCTGTACCCTATAAAAACATCGAAATTTGGTCACCCTGTACAGAATCTGTCAGGCAGGAAAATAGAACGCAGCATGTTTTATCTAAATGCAAGGCACTAGCCAGATTGAAATTAGAATGTATTGGCTACCCGTACCCATACACTACCAGCTACTAGCTACATGAAGCTATAGCTGGAGTCGATAAAAAGGCAGGAGGCTGTAGGGACACTTCAGTAATTGTCTATCTATCTATTTAGTTTTATAAGAGTGGGAACAAATTTCCTATATTTATAGAACGAATAATACAGAATGAATCTAGAACAACTCTAAAACAAATCAGAATAACTAAAGCGTTTCGGCATCTGTTATCTGCTTTGTCATATGTTGTTTTGTTAACGAACTAGTGAAATACGCCGAATTAAACTGTTTGTTAGTATGAACGCTTGAACATATTCTAAATATTACCAACTAAATCCTGCATATAACATCAAACTTTTCAAATAATGAGCCCCTTTATATTGCGCAAATCTGTTTGGTTGTGGTATAGTTAAGTATATACTAATTTATGCATTCTAATAAGATAATAAAACTCGATTATTACATTCTTTTAGCATAAAACAATGTTGCAATATTAACGTTTAAAACTTTTAACTGGCACACAAACTTCTAATGGCTCTATAAAGCTCTAATAGCGTACATAATACACGTATTTTAACACTCTCATAGAGGAACTTCTAAAAGTGTTCTATTAGAAATAGGGTGCAGAAAATGAAGTATGCGGATGCTAACAACCAAGTAGGATAAGTGATATTACACCATACTCACGTTATATCTCTCCTCTACATAACATTGAAAAGCACAGGTGTATAATAGTTCTTACTACGTAAACGTTACAAAGTTACTCGTAAATGGGAAAGACGCCACGTTTCGTTAAGTCGAGAGCAACCTGGCGATGATAAAAACCTTCAAAATTAATCCGTTAAAATTAACGTATCTAGCACGTGAAACAATATAAAGGAAGACGATGAGAGCGTAATATAAACGATAAATAATGAGGGAGTTTGCAATAACGCCGTATTATTTCCCATATTGAAGCGGGAAGTTCAGAAATTAAATTATAACATTTTAGTGTAGCTATAAGAAACAATTTAATAATAGAATCAGATTGACGTTTTGTCCTGATTATCAAAGGTTGTGTTGTTTGTCGTAAGTTGAATACACTTAATTGAATGCTGCTTTCTTCCGAGGTTCAAGATATCTCCGACTTTGTATGGTTGAAATTAATCGCATTAAAATAGACTAGTATGTTTCCGCTCCCAGATACAATGCAGTCACAATGTTTGGTAGCAGTAATAAATTCTTTCGTAAAACAATTAAAAGTTGCAATGTAGTAAGATCTTTAAAAGTATTGGGAGCTAAAGTATTTATACGCCAATATTCTTTGATTTTCCGAATATTATGAAAGTTATTATACGCTTCGCGAGTTTAGTTCTTAGTAGTGTGGGTAAAACATTATTACATTACACAATAGAACAGTTTTATCCGTGGTTTAACACTTTAGATCTCAGGCTATTTACCACCCGCCCAGGTACGTTATGATTTCCTAATCGACTTGGGATGCTATATAGAATGCACAAATATTATTTTAACAACAATGAATATTGTTTTTGTATTTTTTTATTCCATGTCCTATTTTGGTACAGATAGTCTGAGAAATAGCTTAATAAGGTTTCACTTTATACACCACTATGTGTACCAAATCTATCTTTATTTGAAAAACGAATAACGGAAAAATCATTACAATACTCTTATTGATACCTTACTGTTTGAGAGAAATTTCTCTAGCAGGATGAGCATCTGCCACGCGTTCCAATTTCTATCCACCTACACAACGTTTTTTCATAAACTTTAATTCGATTGTCAACACAGCAAATTCCAACTTGCAGTAAAAAAGCATTTCCCCAAGACCAGTCTTACCATATGCCCATAGCTTTTACATGTATGTGTTCCACAGTCGACCACAGCTTAGATATTGTAGGGTTAGCTTGTGTCCGCATTGTGTACACACGGTCTGTGGGGAGTACGCCTGTGGTCAGATTTGGTACACATGGCAGCTAAAGTGTTATCGTAAATGGCCCGTATTAATTTATCTATGTTTAAAATTTTTGCGTACGCTTATTTTTTCCCATCAAATTTCATTAATTACTACCATAACTCGGATGATTTTGATCCACTTGGAATCACTGGTCCGTCTTCGTTTGCGTTGCCTCTTTGCAGGCAAAATTTCTGAGTTCACTGAAGCCTGCAATGCGTTCTATTGGAACGTCTGCTATTGAGATTTCCATTTTCCCTCTTGTCTCATTGTTTGCGAGCCGCTTCTTCTCAAGAAGTTCAATGACGGATGCACTAATGTTAGGGTGCACTTTAGGATCGATATTTTTGTTTGTTGGAATGCCTCCTAAAACCCTCCTTCTGTTCAAAGGATAAGTTTCTGCTTTTTGGAATTCAATTTTGAGATTCTTTCTTCTATTTTCACCCAAGGCATTATCAGCAATTTGAGTAAACGGGGAAACTCACGCCAGCTGAGTAATTAAGAGATACTGATATGTCTGCCGTGGGTTTAAGACTGACGTCACATGTACTGGGCAACCCCCGCGTATAGGGCATCACCCTCAAATGGCCAAAGGCACCCGATAAAGTCACATTTATGCTCTTTCACAATTAACGCAACACTTGGTGTACAAATTTTAAAGTACGAGTTACGGGAATTTGCTCCAAAAAGTTCACAACTGACGCAATAATTTATAAATAGAAGCAGTTTGCTACGAATTAAGTTTTTGACACTAAAACAAAATGGTTTTTTAACGGAATTTTTCAATTTGTTTCTTTTTTAACTAAATTTTTCGACTAACATACATGCATTAAACACTTTTGTATTCATCATAGTATATAACATTACAAAAAAATTAAACATATAAATATTTAGTATTTTAATATAAATTTGAATAGTGTATAATAAAGTGCCAAAGTCACCTAGGCAAGTCAAAATGACAAGAAGCAAGAAATTGACTTTAGAGCAACGCTTTGCAATTTATACTCTCAACCAAGAAGGTCGAAGAAGACAATCGCAGATAAATTGGGAATTTCACTGAAATGCGTTCATTACATCGTGAGAAGAAGAAGATACTGTTGAGATACCTAGTGAAAATTCAGTTCTCGGTGCCCACCGGCTGAGTATATCACATCGATTTAAAGAGGACGGCTTAACTGGATACCTAAGAATTCTAGGTGACCTCCGAGAAGAGGTTCAATCCTGAAACAATCCAATGCTGTCCATTATTGTCAAATTCCATCACACGCGACCATTCAGAGTGCTATTTCCTAGCTGTGAGGAATAGAGCTCTGGTGGACCCAATGTTGAAAACGTTTCTCGCATCTGGTATACAGACGGATCCAAAACTAGCAAAGGGGTAAGCGTTGGCGTTCATGGACCTAAGACCAACCTCTCTAGAGCCCTCGAAGCATCTCCACCATTTTTTCAAGCGGAGATCCACGCCATAGATCTTTGCTTCCGAGGAAACCTAGATAAAGGTCTGAAGAAGGTAAACATCTACACATGTACCGACAGCCACGCCGCTCTGAAAGCTCTAGCCACTCACAGGTTTGAGTCTAGTTGGTCCGCGAATGTCAGATGAATGTGATGCAACCGGCCACAAATAACAAGGTATTCCTAATTGTGGGTTCCAGGCCACACTAATACCATTGGACCCGATCTGTTCTTTGACGTATCAAAGCACCAGCTCAAGAAGGAACTTAAAGTCTGGGAAGCAAAGGAAATGGCATGCTTCTGGGAGAAAAGACAGGGACAAACACAGGCGACGAAATTTATCAAATGCTTGCCTAATAAAAATAAAAAAACCTTCTTGATCTAAGAAAATCAGACTAAAGAACCCACACCGCTCTACTTACTGGTCATTACCCTCTAAATTACCACCTTAAAAAGATGGACAAAGCTGATCAAGACACGTGTCGATTTTGCGAATTGGGAACTGAAACAGTCGAGCACATACTTTGCGAATGCCAAGCATTAGGTCGGCCAAGGTTTCAGGATCTAGAACAGCCGACTCTAACGCCTGAACTGCTTCAGGCCTCGGCACCCAAACTAATCCTGGAATTCGTCACGAACATCGGATTAGAAGGGTAGGTACTAAAGGAATAGGGGATTCACAATAGATCAATAGGTCGAAGGAGAGGTTATGGAACCTACACGACCCTTCTTTTTACAACACAATACAATGGGCAAGAGAACATTTAAACTAGACTACAGATAAGTAGAAAGCCATGGTATAGACAAATTATTCCAAATTTGAAATATTGCACTCTAAACGCAGAATTTTTGTTCGTCGGCGACCAAGAGAACGTCTCAATGAAGGGTGGTTAGTACCTACCAAAAAGCGTGGTAAAAGATATATGATGGTGTGGGGCGTTTCGCTGATTTAAGATGATATAACTGGGAAAATGCGAAAAGAAGAATCTTGCAAAATATCGGTTTAACAATAGGAAAGCGCATTATTGGTCAACCGTTTATAATCCAGCAAGATAACGATGCCAAACTTAATAAGCAGAATGATAATAATAATAATAATAAATAATAAACCTTAAATTAAATAATGTGGTAAATCAATTTATTTATTACTGTTATTGTTTTTGCATATATTATAGTTTAAATTGGCAAAACAAATTTTATGTATGAATATATTTTTTCTGAACATTTCTAATAGCTTCCAAATTTTATGACGGTAATTTCGGAATAATTTCATACATATTTTAGTACATTTGACTTGGAAGTGCGTTGATGTCTTTATGTTAAATAAAAATGTATTGCTGACTCCTGCTATTTTCGAACTGAAAGTTTACTGCAAAACGATTTAATAGACGTGAGCTTGGAAATGATCCAAATGTATAAAACTTGACCATGACATTGCATAAATTATTATACTCTGTGTCAAACGCTAATGGGAGCTGACACTAGATAATATAAAAATATACTGCGGGTATTGACTTCGTCTAACATTATAATCCGCATTATGTAAACACTGAATACATATATTGAAAAGAGTAGCAATTTAGTAAAGGTCATCTTATTCGAACGGATATAATACATCTGTAAGATAAACTTAACTATTATTCGCCCCTTAAGATATTAATTGTTCTTCCTCATTGTAAAGTACAAACCCTCGGAAGTCTATATAAGATTAGAGTCCTCGATGTTGCTTTAGGTTCGTATTGATAAATTTAGGTTAGGGATTAAACGAACAGAAACTGTTATAATATAGATTGGTGTTGAATCGTCTGAAATAATTATCGAAGTATGTGACACTGCAATTCACGCTCGTATTAATTACGAATTATTCCAATTAACGGTTACTACCTTTGATTTTCTAATCACAACGTTCTAAATTAAATATTCTATAATACATATTAAATGACTCAAAGCTAATAAATATGCACGTGTTTCAATATCAAACATAAAGTAAAAGGAAAAGGCTCGGGGCGAGGTCTCCTCTATATAAATATTTAACAGAACAAACACATACCTGTAAATATGTATTTCGCCAGTATACATTTTAAGGATGGTAAGTTCTATTCTTCAAATATTCTGTCAGATATTCATAAATATTGTCTGTAATATAAAATAAGGGAGCCAACACCGATATTTACAAGAGAAGTTACTTATTGTCTGTGATTTATGTTTGAAGCATGTCTAATTAATTATTAGCTTCATATACATGAATACCCTTTCTAAAGGAGGATTATCTACATAATATAATAAAAAGACCTTTGAATAAAATTTAAACACACATAAGGAAGACACTTTGTCGTTTCAATTATATAACATTTCAGTAATAACCCCTATCCCATGCATGTCGAAAAAATGAAAAAATCGATATGTACTAACACAATTAAGTTGTGTATAGTAGAAACGTCAAGATTGCTAATGCTCGCTCCCAAGCAGTCACCCGGTATACATTATTTCTTCTTGATTGGTTTCTATGCGACCCATACTTAAATGGCATCACCCAATTTCGACCATGCCTATGGAAAGAGTGTGTCATTCTACGTACACATCGTCAGAAATTATGCTTACCTTACAGTTATCTTAGCGACCGATAATGTTCTTTTATTACTATCAGACAAAGACATTTATTACTATCAGACAAAAACATGAAATTGCACTTTTTCTGTCTTTTTTTGTATTTCTTATCGATTTCTTATCTTTCGTTTGGCAAAAGCAATATGTTTGAACTCATTATTGAATAGTGACTTTGTTATTTTATTTAAAATAGTGAAATTAACTGAACGACAACGAATTGAAATTGTTTGCATTATCGAATTTGGAGACAAGATACGCACCCAACAGGAAGTAGTTGAATTGTTCAATGAAACTCATCGTGGTCGACATCCCATTAGCCAAAGCATGGTAAGCAATATTGAGTCTAAATTTCGTAACTTTGGAGATGTTCTGTGATTTACCTAGATTTATCTGATCGACCCTCAAAATCAGAAGAAAATCAACTTAACGTTTTGTTGGCAATACAAGAAAATCATCAGTCAAAACTTAGCCAAATGGCTTCTGATTTCAATATGGCAGCGTCAACAGTTCACAAAAAACACAGTATCATCCTTATAAGGTATGCCTTGTTCATGAGCTATCTGAAGACGACTTTGATAGGCGAATTCAATTATACAAGCAATGTAAGCACTAATGATAATAATTTCGTAAGAAACGTAATTTTTTTCGACGAGGCCACGTTTGCTTTGAACAGCCATTTCAATAAGCAAAACTGGCGTTATTGGGCTACCGATAATCCTCGATGGATGATGGGGTATCGCACTCAACATCTTTAGGAAGTGAATGTAATGTGCGGCATAGTCGCAGGAAGAATTCTGGGTTCTTACGTGAACCTAACTGGTGGAAGATATTTGGAGTTTCATCGCGCCGAACTTATTCCCAAACTAATAAATTTATATCCAAATGAGGAACGTGATCTTCCGACAAATGACATTTTCTTTCAACATTATGGTGCGCGTCTCCATTATGCAGCATTTGTCCGTGCTTATTTAGATGAAATGTTACCGAATCGTTGAATAGGGAGAAGGGAGCCGATTGAGTGGCCAGCCAGATCGCCAGAATTGACACCCCTAGATTACTTCTTGTGGAGGTTCTTAAAAGCAAAGAACGGATACATAGAATGATATCCTCTTTCAAATGGCATGGTCGAAATTGGGTGTTGCCATTTAAAAAATATTATCAATGACGAACTCTCAATTTCAGAAATAATGAATTTATTCGTTACTATTCGAAAGTACTGTATAAATTGGAAACTAAAATGTTTGAAGAATCGAATTTTAATTAGACCCAAAACTTTATCTAAAGGGCAGTTTGACATAGCCACATACATATTTATCTCCAGCAAAGTTGACAAGAAAAATCCAATAGAAGCAAGGAAAAGGCAAACATTTAAATTCTGTAAGTGGGCCCTAATGAGAAAATAGCGTATAAATTTGAAATAATTCTCATTCTTGAGTGTATACATATTTATTTATTAAGTGGGCAATATACGATCAAATATTTACATACATGTAAAACTTACGCAGAAATGTATGCAAAACTTGATGTAAAAGTTGCCACGATACATGTTTCAATAAATTCACAAATCAATGTGCAATACTTACATATATTGTGTATGTTGGTACCTACTAATTACAAAAACCAAATGTTACCAATTATTCGATAATTGTGGCTATGTTCCATGTTATTATGTCATATATGTCATTTTTTATTGTTGTCCTAACCTATGATATTGGCTGTACATCGACAGGAACAATTATTTATAACAATAAGTACGAATAGAAATAAGCCGAGAGGTTTTGTCAACAGTATCTACCGCTATAGCATACCTTTTGAAATCCAAAAGGAAAGGACTTTACAGAAAGTTAGAATGGAAAGACGCAACAAAAAAGGAATTATTACTAGAGCATTCCTATGCGTAGCGATTTTACTCGTACCAACCGATACTTTTTGCAGTATCCCAATAGCAAACACTAAAGTTGTAAAAATCTCTTGAAATTCATGTCAATGGCCTTGCGAAATAAGACATGTTTAATGTTTCAAGTTTTACTTGTAAAAATGGTTGTAAATCTTTTTTGTCATAATACACATTCAATTTTGCAGCATGTCAATAAATCCATGTAATCATGGACAGATAGAATGTCCGGGTATACGGAGTGCATGTTGCGCTTCTGATACAATATCGATTGTGCCGTCAAGCGAATTGTATCAGGAGCGCAGCTTGCACTCCGTACACCCGGACATTCTATCTGTCCATGACTGTACATATATATTACATGTAATTTATGGTTGTGTATTGCCGGCTTTTTAGATTACAAAATAAGATTTCAGAATTTCTCTACAAATTGTTTTACATGAAACTGAATGCAGCTACATTGCATCACCTTAATTCGTCGATTTTAATTGAAGGTTACAAATAAGCTACTACATACATACTTTTCGCTAGATGACATTTGTGACATTTGTACCTTCAAAATATGTATGTACAACATATGTATATCGTGAAGCAGTTACATTTATGTATTAAAAGTTTTCATAGAAGTTTTATTAGAAAATAAATTATCTTCACACAGTGCGTGTATCAAAGCCAAGTTCAGATTGAAGCAATTTGGATGTTTCAATCATATCTGAGACTTCTGATGCTCCTGATGATAGTATTTTGATAATAAAATTACAGACCAAGTTCAAGTTAAGAAACTTTATTAACAATTTTAAAGATATTTTTAATATTTCGTGGCAGCTCATCGTGCTTTGGTTCCTGCACGAACTCCGTTGGGCATACTGTCCATAAGTTTCCTACACAAGCTGACGGACATTTTTCATTCTTCAAAAATGATCACCTTTACTACTCTTTTTGGCTTACATTTGTAAACGGATACTTTCTGCTTTAGTATTGCCCACAAATTTTCTATCGGGGATAAGTCTGGAGACTGAGAAGGTCATGGAAGCAGGTAAACATCATTGCTTGTGAACCACTCTGTAGTTTTTTTCGGGGTGTGGCAATGAGCATTGTATGATAGGTTTTCTTTAGAAATAAGGTGCTCTGCACATTCAATAAGTTGAAGAATTATATTTCAAATAATTTTACTGAATTTATTGTAGTATTTTAAAGATATTTCATTTGAATTCAATAGGTGCTCCATACATTTTTCCATGGCTGCATTTCTTTCCAGCATATCAACACGTTTTTACAAATATACGGCTAGTTTGACTTCCAAAATATTTGATTTACTTCAGCTGAAACTATGTCGTAAAATTACTAATTACCTTTAATTTTAAAGAGCAAGAAGGAATGTCGTTTCTGAAATGTCCTTTGATTTGTCCAATTCGTTTGACGTAGTTGATCACACGCTTATATAGTAGAAGAAAGCTTTATTCTATTGGCGTTAGAAAAGCGGCATATCATTTTTTATTTCTTAAGGATCAAATAGGAAAATATCTACAACAGGAATCTGTATTTGCTTTGACAAGTTATTTCATCATACGAAGCAATGAGAAGTGACTCAATACGGCAAATATTTTTATATTTATAACTTTTCTTGCAAGACATTAACGATTTACGCAAGAACTATGAGATCATGAAAAAAGTTTAAATTATTTGAACCTGTGCCATAAAAGTTATATACCTTTACACACAAATGTTAGATTTATGCACACAGGAAACAACGTTTGTCATTATTATTTGAAAGTGTCTGTAACACCAATAATAAAAAAATATGTTGTAGAGTAGCAAACATGGTTGCCGCAAATCCCAAAAGATTAGACGAAGAAGAATTAGGAAAATACATCCAACATCTATCTCTCATTCTACAACAGTAAAAATAGTATTCCACATTGCTACATTATAGATTTTCGTATAAGAATGTCTGTCGGCATAGGCTTCTCTCAACATTGCGCAAACATAATCCCAAACGCATTTCTCAGAGAAACCATAACAATCAAAACTGAGAAAAAAATACGCCAAATAATTAATCCCAAAATCTTCATATCATCAGATTTCTATATGATCCAATCGATAGCGCAATTCCGAATCGCGTATTCAGATCCACCAATCAGAAAATTTCAACCAGAAAACCTACGTAATCAAAACAAAATCCAAATAAAAATTAAAAATCTGACAGCAAATGTTACGATTACTAACAGCAATTTCCAAGCCAAGAATTCGTTTATAAGACCACCAACAACCCAACAGTTCGGATTTGTATATCATCAAATTTCTATAATATAAAATCGAAAGCACAATTCCAAATTTACCTGTTCAGCTTCGTAATCAGAAGATCCCAAAATCTACCAAACATCTCAATTGCATTCTAAAGTAAAAAAAACATGATAAGCAAATTAAAAAAAATTAAATCGACTAATTAATCCCAAAATCTTCAGATCATCAAATTTCTATATGATCAAGTATAAACCACAATTCGAAATTCTCCAGTAATTAGAAAACCGCAACCAAAAAATCCGCTTAATATGAAAACCATTCCAAATAAAAAGTCAACAATCTGACAGCAAGGTCTACAATGACTAATGGTAATGTTGAGTTGTTATAGCATTTTTGTCTCATCTTGGACACAAAAATGTTCTACAGTAAAAGTCGTGGTCCCCGCAAAGTCCGAAAAATTTGACCGAATGATTAGATTATATTGTGTGTGCAACAGTATTCCACATTCATTTTTATAGAAATGTGTTGGACGCATGTCCAAAAAACTTCCCAGTTAAAAAAAACTACTAGACACTATGACGTAGAAGAATTTGACATATTTTAATTAAGTTTTACTACAATCAAGCATTATAAGATGTATGCTAATTACAGAACATGCAAAGCATCAAAGGACTGGTGTATGAGATAAAAAGACGATTGAATAAATATTGATGTAATTTACAAGACCCTTAAACAAACTCTGAAGATAAATATTGAACAAATTATACAGTTAGCGCAGCCCAAAAACAATATTCGAAATTTTTTGCTTTCATAAAAAGTAACATTAATTAAAAAACTATTATCAAAGGATATTATGGAAGTAAAAGCGTTTTGATTTAGCGAAGAAGTTTTAGAAGTTAAAGACGATGTAAAGAGAAGGAACACACAAAGAGAAAAACAAAAATGCCAAAAAGGTTCCCGTTGAAACGATGGTGGAATGAAACTGCTTCGCCTAAGTATATTTTCATCTTCCTACCTCGAGGCGTACGACGAAGTTATTCTCAAACATTCAAACCAAGTTAGCGGTAATTACCACCTTAAAACGTTTTCGGAAAGAATTACGTCAAGCTACTTTTTATTTTTATTATTATTGTTTTGTTCCTCTTTCTTTCCATTTAAAATTGCGCAAGTTTACGTTGCGGAATTTGCTTTCAGGAGGTATATAAATACCGATCAATCATATGCCAGGATACTTACCTAATCCGAGTGATGCTAGTAGGAAAATCCTTGTAAGAAAGCGTGCACGAACATCCATGATGCTAGCGAAAGAACCTCAGTCCACACACAAAAAAGGAAACAGAAATATAAAGTAATAAAACAATCCTGAAGTGGTAGCAAATAAGGCACAAAAACAACACTCAAACAGTCATAATAACTGGAATAAACGTAAAGTTTGGTTTATGGGTTTTCAGAAAACTTTCCTCAAACACTTCACTTACAGATGTGGAAACATTCTTTCATGTGTCGAACTAACTTTCTCTTACGGAAAAATATACACATAATGTTGGGGTAAATTCGTAAAACAAGAAAACAAAAACACTTATATTGCACTGATGGACACTTCCTTTCAGTTTCTTAGAGGAGCTTTAAACCTTTCTCTGTGACAGGACACACGGCAAACAGCGCGTAAAGCTGCACAAGTCCGGGTTACATCCGTACCTCAATGGGTTCCGAAACGGAATGTGCGCTCAACTTTGTTTCTGGTAAGCGTACACCGCGCGGCGCTACGTTCGCTCAGTTGAAATGGACCGTAGTTACATTTCGCGTGCTAGAACAAGATAGAAATATTTCACCGGTTGAGAACCGGTTTCAGAGTCTCTCTCGCGGCGATTGTATTTTTTTCCTTCTTCTTGCATCGTTTCTCCTTTGTCAATTTCGTCGATGACGGACGTACAAATGCAAAGAAATCGCTTAATATCGGGCGAATTAAACGGTT
Organism: Popillia japonica; assembly: GCA_004785975.1. Lineage (NCBI taxonomy): Eukaryota > Metazoa > Arthropoda > Insecta > Coleoptera > Scarabaeidae > Popillia > Popillia japonica. Next base: position 19,902 of record SMLS01068521.1, read on the forward strand.
AGAAGGGTTCGCGACCTCATCGACGCCTCGTTTACGGCGAAAAAAGCCGGTTGGCGGGCGAAACTTCCAATTCCGCGGTTCCGCGTCCGCCCGAGGCGAAGTTTTAGCATCACCGAACGTTGGTTTACCTTAAAAGCTATAGACTTGGTGAATAATAGCCGTTTGTGTACGTTGTCGTTTATTATAGGCTTATCTCTTTAAAGAAAACGTAGGAAGCGGACGTGCTATTATAAAATTAAAGCAAACAATTTATTTAGTTAGTGACTGTCTATATAAACTTGTCTCCGATGATTGTTGTAAATTTTTTCTTTTTTTAATGCACGAGGTAGATGTATTAGAATGAACATACACATGTAAAGAACGGTTTTGATAAAAACTTGTACCATATTGCGACAAGATATGAATTGGTGATATATTTTCAGAAGACGTAAATAGATTTATCAGGTGCGTTGGCTCTTTTTTGGCCTCAAACATTTTTGTTTCAATACAACATGTCTTCCTTGCATATTGAAAACATTGGAATCCTTCTTTAATTGCATTATTGTCATTATTTTGTTGCAATGCATGCAACTTAAAATATCTGAAACCATGTTGAACATCTCAGGGTTTTAGTCTGAAAAACATTATTTTGGAATTTTTGCCTGCCAGTTGTGGTCAATGTTGACAGATATTAAAACGTGGGTTTAAACTATTTATGTAAAACTAACTAAACCCAATACATTCCATTATTACACCTGGGAATAGGTACAAACAATATAAACATTAACACTTTACTCACCTACACTGATTATAATTACTACTACTTCAATTGAAGTGATCTTAGAAAAGTCTGTTGTCCCATTTGGATCTAGTTTGTCCAAACCATGTTAGATCATTTGTCAAGATTTTTGTGAAACTTTGTGTGTCATTTTTGATAAAGGTCTGATGGTTCGCTAGTATAGTCACAATCATATTAAAAAATCAATAAATTAAAATACATTAGTTGAGACTAATATGAGAACTTTAATTCTAAATGTTATCTATGCTGATACTACTGGAATAAGCCGGCAAAAAAATCAGAAAGTTCCATAACATTGAAGCAAGCAAAGCCGGAGAACTACTAAACTGTGAATACTGTTTGGGAACGGATGGCTATCGCAAAAGGCGAGGGCGTTATTTCCAAAATTATAGACTAGATAATATTTTTTTAAATAAACTATTTTTTGCTAAATTAATGAAGATTTTTTTTATTTATTCTTTTGGATTTTTTTTGATAAATCTCCTGTTTAAGGAATTCATATTTTCTTAAAAACATAAATTTATTGAAATTATTAATATGTATATGTATTTTTATGACCTTTATGTACTTATCTTGTGTTGCTGATACTTTTTGCAACTTCTAGGTCAATTATAACACTTGTAATTCGATTAACGGTGAATTTATTCCATAACCTTTACAATTTACTAGGTTTTCGTTATACAGATTCTTCAATGAAATTAATAAACAACAAGCCATACCTATCAACAAAATTATCTACAGACAAAGAAATTCAGTGATGTACAGGATTATATTTACAATATCGTGGATAAATTAAGATATTTTTATTAAATGTAACTTTATAATCATAAAAATCCTTATATCACTGTATTTTTATGTAATGTAAGTACTCTTGTTTACGAATATCTACATTTTATGCAAATTTATGTTGCCATGAAACCTCGTTATTCAAAAAAATTGCAGCAACTATCTCTCACAGTTTTTGCAATTATGGGTGAATTTCAGGAAAGCGTTGTTTGAAGTGCTGTAGCTTCTCCAGTCGTTCTCCAGGTTCCATCAACCAATTTCCCAACTCAAAATCTTTTACATCTATAGAATTGCCAGTCATGTATATTTGTGACTGGTTTTTTCTTAAATAATTGTGCAAATGGCAACATGCTAACGCAATTATCTGCGATTTCTGAGGAGACACAGCAATGGGTCGTTGAGACACATCAAATTTGGCACCTAAAAACGCATTTTCTACAAAGCGGCGTGCACGGCTTAATCGATAATTAAAAATTCTTTTTTCCGTAGTTAATCCTGTTTGCCTATAAGGTTTCCTAAAATTTTCAGTTAATGCAAAAGCATCATCCCCAACAAAGACAAAAGGTAATTTCTTTCCACTATTTGGTAATAAACTAGGTTCTGGGACCTGAAGCAATTTTTCCGATAATGCTTTTCCAATGGCAGTGTATCCTAAAACACCTCCGTCTGATATTCGCCCATGAATACCAGCATCTACCATAATAAATTCATAATTGCAATTTACAACTACCATCAACACATTACAAAAAAACTGTTTATAATTGTAGTAATATGAACCTTTATGTGGTGGTTTTTTAATTGACACGTGCTTTCCATCGACTGCTTTCCATTCAGCTTCTTTTTGTCGCAACTTTATGCAATCCTTCAAGCTATGTATTATAGCTGAGCAAGTTTCCAATAGAATTATGCCTATGGATTGTGGAGATACAGCACTTGTGAGTTTTAAATCTTCAAAGGGATTTCCAGTAGCTAAATAAGGTAGTGTTATCGATAAACGTTGACTCGGGGGAATGGCATCTCGCATTATAGTATTTTATTTCCTAATTTCAGGTGTAACCAGTCTCAAAAGTTCGTCAAATAATGTACTGTCCGGTCGCAGGAAGTTCCGAAAATCAGCTGGTTCACTCATTTTTAGTTCCCTTATCAAATTTTGATGAGTGAATTCGTTTCTTCTTTTTAACCAATCCTTCATCCATCTACTTTTCTTTTTCTCATTTTGTTTTAAACTTATAAGTAAAGCAATAGCTACACAACTTGTTTTAGATGTATTTCACATGTTGACGGCGTCCTAAACTTTTTGTCAACCTATCATGATAGCAATTGAATGTGTGTAGAACATGATCAATTTTACCTAACAATATGCAGCATATGCTCGAATTCCTCCATTAGGTACCTACTAAATATATAATATAATGATTTTTTTAAATTAAAAAAAAACGCTATTGCACCGATATTTATTGTTGTTTATTTGTCTTTTTTCAATGATAAAATTTCATAATATAATAATGTAATAAGTTCCGATTTAATAGCATTTTTTTAAATTACAAAATAACTAAATTTACTTTCTCCGATATTTTAAGCTACGTATCGAGATACCGTTTTCACTAACCTATTTAGGTATCATTTCACTACATTTCTATAGAAAAATATCATATTGCATTTAATTTTTTTGATAATTTTGCAATTTTCTGTTATTATATCGAAAAGCGCGCTCTAGCGGCATCACTAAGACTTAGAAATATCAAAGGTAAGATGCTTTTGATGGAACAATAAATTCTTTTTCCTATGAGCCCAAATTTGTTCAGTCGTTTAGGAGTTACTGCTGTTTATTTAAAAAAGATCAAATTAGCCCCCACCACTTTATTTTAAAAGATACGTCAAAGAGTACTAAACAAAAATTACTCGAATGAGGTTTAGCTTTAAAAGGCACATATTTTTTGATAACATTTACTAGGTGGATTTCAGTGAAAATCACATTAAAAATTTAAAATGACGGTTACGCCCCCTGGCGACCATCTTGGAAATCTAACAATATTTTCCACGGTTTTCTTTTGTCCACTTTAGTAGTACATTTTTTCCCCAAGTCCCTCGGACGAATAGTTTACGAGATACAGCACTTTGCATTCTTAGCTGGCCACCCTGTACATAGGTATGTTGTACTTTTAGAATATTATTTAGAAAATTGACATGTGCGATACAATTCTGTTATTACGTTTTTCTTGTACAAGATGATGGCAAAATGCAGAATGCAAATATATTTTATTGTTTGTTGTATTTTTTTGTAAAAGTAAGATTACAACATAACATTATAATGACTTCTGTTGAAAATTCTGAAGCAAGGAAAGCGATTAAATATAACTATATAAATATAACTTTAACGACAGGATTAACATCATTTGTCACAAGATCGTAATTATCCATGATCCTATCCTTCCTTACTACCACCTATTTCGTAAAAAACAACAACGTATAAGGTTACGTATAATAAAGTGTATTTCAGCGAATTACGCTATTTATGGAAAGTTATTTAAATTAAAATTTCATGGCAGCAAATTGAAAATTACTAACTCTGTCTCTGACAGTTAATTCTGAACTGCAATCGCGATAGTTCGTAGAACTTTACAATACCTATAACGAGTTTGGAGTGGACGCGTGAAAAATGAATTCGGAAACCGGAACTGACGGTCGAAAAATTGTGTCTAGCGTATGTGTATCTGTTATGTCGCTTGCCACAATCACTAAGAGGCAGTTATGTATGTCTGACTAAACCGAGATCAGACAATAATAATACCGGGAATATTTTATTTATATTTGTAAACCGATATGGCATTCTGAAATAGATTTTCAGGGTATTTAAACATTAACGATATTACCTTCTGGATGCTTTTCATATGAAATGCTTTTTCGATAGTGTATAAAATTTATTAGAATACATAAAATAAACGTTATATCTGTTCTTTTTTAATTATCACATTACTAATATTCTACAGTATTCTTATCAGAATCTCAATAACTATAAAGAAACATACGTAAAATTAAACAACCTATCTGTAACCTTTAAGGAGATTACATACTAAACTAATGCTGTTATATGTAATGTAAATAACGTAACAGTATCCGTTCGCAATATAAAGAAGCAACATCTACTGATTTGTCTTTCCCTTTATAGTACAAGCGTATCTTTGTCGGCTTTCGAAAATTGCAGCACTGTTCCTATTTGGCTGCGAAACACGTAACCATTCGAACCATTCGATAGATACTGTAAAAAAGCGATCGCCTGATTCCATCTTTGTCCGTATTGTGCACAGAGAATTCAGTCGGTTCGCTTTGTACGATAACGCACTAAATCTCGTCAATTGGATTCGCATGTGCCAATTAACGTGACATGAATTCAGAAACGAATAGCTAATTAGCATTGTTGCTAGAAACTTGTAAAATAACGAAAGCGGAAAAGATTAAACAGTTGGAAATGCAACAATTAACTTTGAACTTAAGTTTGCTAATATTTAAAATATTTTAGCTGATTTTACATTCAACGTTAAACGGCAGTTATCCAGTAAACGTTTGATGAGACTGCTAGCATTCAGCAGCATATGACTGTCTAAGAAAAGTATGGGCAACTTTTGACTAGTTGTGGGCCAAACTTTAGTATGCAAATACGTTCGCGGACGGCGTTTAAAAGTAGTGCATTTTAAAGTAGTGTTTTAAAGTAGTGCTCATAATTTTTAGCAATAAATATCAGACATGAAATAATACGACAATATTATTATAATGCAATTTATTAAAATAAGAAAATCAAAGGAAAAAAAATAGATACAGCATTATAATTAGCATTACAATTAACTACCCAAACTAAAGTTCGGGCAATCTACCCGCTTATATAGGCAAAATGAAGGAAAGATCTACATAGAATCGTCTAGTGTAGAAGATTTAAGAAGCAATAATCTTTTGTTGCGATGTTTGCCTCGTCACTTTTTGATGATCGCCGCCACTCGACTTGCTCGCTCACTTGATTCCACAGGAGCGGTTGTTGACCACATATGACCTGAGATTTTATTTACTGTGTTTGAAAATATCGCAACGAAATATTTTTGTTATGAATAATTGTTTTACATACTAACCACTCTTCATTTTTGCGATTCATATTATTCTGTGAAGCCATTGTCATTTAAACATAACATAAACTTTTCCCCTTTGAATGAAATTTATTCATGTGGCCATTTTATATACGAGTATATAGTGAAGAATGGTGTCAATCTATTACTAAAGTTCAAATATCCATAGAATCGACTAAGGCTTCTTCCTTTTTATCTTTTTTTATTTGTCCTGTCAGTTAAGTATAAGCTGCTTAGTGGAGTAATGCCTCTTTATATTGAATTCGTTCATCACTGAAATGGATTCATTACACAGCAAACAGATTGGCTCACCATTGTGCAAGATAAAAAAAATCTTCGATCCATTTTTTCTGAAACTGGCGACCCACTGCATCTACTTTTCGTTTCTTTCCGACAGACATCATTTTCGTTTACTTTTCGTTCGATAAAATTAATACCAAATATAATTAGTAAGCACTCAAGATGCACACAAAGTCATAAAGCAAATTGGCGGCACTAGCAGTTCGCTAGGATATGGCTTGTCGAAATTATTACCTCGGTAGCTCAAATAGAACTGAACTAAACTTCGGGTCATCCACCCGCTTATATAGGCAAAATAAAGGAATGATTTAGAATAGTCTAGTGTAGCACATTTGAGAAGCAATCTTTTATTCCGCCGCCAGTGAGACAAACATCAAAGGCTTTGATATTTGCTGCCTCATTCTTTGATGATCGCCGCCACTCGGCTTGCTCGCTCACTTGATTCCGCAGGAGCAAGCCATAATAAATTCACTACACGAATAAAACCCATATCACTCGATCTTCCTCATTTGGAGTAAGTATGAGTAAGTAGTGTAATTTTTTTTAATTGGGTTTTTCAAAATGTCTCGCGGGCAGGATCAAATCTTACAGCAGGTCGGTTGTTGCCCACATATGATCTAAGGGAATACCTAGATAGAATTAGCATCTCTAAAGATGAACGTACATATTTGCAGGCTATGCAGTGAGGAGAAGGAGACAGCCTACCAGGTTGAATACGCTGCGCTGGAACAGCGAAGTCAGAGGCTGTATGTTTGTTCATAGAAATCCATTTTCTGCTGTTGTGTATTTATGTCAAATAGATCTGGAAAATCTACATACCTTGAGTTTATTCAAAATTATCAATAGTTTCATGCGAAGAAACTACAACGCAGAAAAGCGCTTTTCTCCATTACTAAACCAGAGTGGAATAGCTATCTTGAAAACTTGAGTGGCAAATATATTCGATCCGAAGCAATTTTAATAGAATTACTGTAAACATATATGTAGCTACATTATAATAGTATACTCGTACCAGTTGAGAAGCAAAGTGGTAGCACTTAATCAAGCACGCCTGAAAAATAGTGATGCACTTTGCGAATATACCGACAATTTTATACGCCGCAATAGATTATAAATGTGCCATACGACATACAAGCATCTATTATAGTGAGCTATAATTCTCTCCTTCACTTTAAAAACGTATCCCATTTTTAAAAGTGACTCAACGTGAACTGACTGCCGCACTGCATCTGAAAAGTTATGAAAATTTAGTTTGATATATACATGCATATTTCATTTTGTGTAGTTCGATAACAATCCTTACAACTCGCGTGAAATGTATTGTATACGTACATACATACGTATGTAGTAGAACTGAATTGTAGCTATTAACTTTCATAGTTAGGGCACATCTAAATTATTTTTATGCGTTCCTTACTAAGGGATGGAAGGATGCGAGTATTTGTGACTTTATAGATATGGAAGTAGATCAGCACGCTGTTACTGAATATACAGGGTGTCCGCGATATACAAAGCATGCATTTAAGGGATGATAGCTACAACAATTTAGTAACAAAAACATATAATACACCTTGGGTCTATTTGTCAGCGTAAACGAGAAAAAAATATATTTCTCATGACACAAACTTCGACGCATACTGTACAGCGGCAGCCGATCAGTGCAGGATTTACCTCACGATTACAGGCGTGTGTTCTTGCAAATGGGCAACACATCGAGCCTTTCCTGTAATACATTTTCTCCTTACGAAAGAGCTTAAGGCGCCCTATCATAATTGCACTATTATTACATTGTTTTCATTTAATGGGACTTTCCCTCAGCTTAAATTTTCATTTACCGATCGAAAGCTACTATTAAACACGCCCTTTTCACTCTCACTCCAACATAACATCTATTTTATCGCCATAACATTATTAAAAAAAACGCAAAGGTACCTCTATTTTTAAAACGTATGGCCATTGTCCTCGTACGATATGATACGATACAATGGTCTAATGTAGTTCAAGGTCGTATAAACATATGTTGTTTCGCTTGCATCTGTGATAGAGATGTGCTTCTATTGAATACGCTTCAGTTTCAAAGTATTAAATAATTTGTTTTCGTCGTTGTTTTCAGTTATTTTCAACAATACATTTTTGTAATGGTTTTTTGGTTATTTAGGAAGAAATATGGATGAGTTTTCTTGTACAGTTTGACCAAATAAGGTTTTTTAGAAATATTTTTTTTTCTCGTTTACGCTTACAGATAGATCCATGGTGTATTAAATGTTTTTGTTTCTAAATCGTTATAGCTATCATCCCTTAACTGCATACTTTGTATATCGCGGACACCCTGTATACTCATTACGTTTTTGTCTGAAGGAAATTAGAATATCCAAAACATTTTCGCTAGATTATAGATACCGTAAACGTAACCTTGATTGCTCCGTACTTTTAAGCGATATTTTATTACATCCACTATATTACTATGTACCACTAGTAATTGTTTTAATTACCTTCTTTGTATCTTGGTAGTTGTGCGATTCTTATCAAACAAGAAAATAATTTACATGATTAGTGAAACAAAATCTCTTAATAATCTGTATAAACGATTTGGTTTTTTGACAAAAAACAACGGATTTAAAAGTGAATCATTTTAAGTGCTCAATGCGCCTATTAATGCGTGCCTACATTGAAAGTGGTAACAATCTGTTAAGTGCTACTAAGTGTCTACGAAAGAACTACCAGTTTTCAGAAGAAAACATACAACCAATATAATATATAATATATATATATATATATATATATATATAATACCAAAGTTTAAAAATCGTTGGCAGAAGTGTTAAACTGAACCAGAACTGTTAAAGTGTTTCTTGAAAGAAATGAAGATTGGTTAAATACAGAGTTTTTTGTTATTTTACCAGCAACAGGCAAGTCCTTAAACTCTTTACAAAAACGAGGAAGACCGTGCAGCTCTTATCAGACATCATCTTAATCAACAAAAAAACGCAAAAATAGTGCCTTATGTAAAGATAATGGATTAGATCATCTTCATGATGCGTATACCCAAGCGGTCAAATGGTGAAGTAGAGGAAGCAAAAATTAGTAAACTATTGAGGACTTTTTCAAAAGCCAAAAAGACGGAGGTTCTAAAAATTCTGGAAGAGTCTGAAATTACTCAAGCATTTGATAAATTAGAGGCGTTGGGCGTGTACTATATTAATTTAAATTTAACAAAAGCTCAATACATGTATTTAAGAAATTGTTTTGGGAAAGAAAATTCCCTATATTTCCACCATACTATGAAATTCAGCAAAATAAAGTTGCTATCCACCCCCAACCTCAATAGAAATTACAAATACGTATGCTAAAGTAAAATCTTTACAAGATCTACTTGATCACACAACAGCCAGGATTGTAATGATAGAGTCTGTCGAAATTAAAATTCTTCAAAGATTAACTCTGTACTGTGAAGGGGGGTGTCATGGTTCGTCAGGACTAAGTGAATATAAGCAACCATTTCCCGAGGAATCTAACATAATTTCTGATGCTAATCTTTTCATTACTTCATTAGTGCCTATTAAACTTGTAGATGAAGATACAGGCTATACAGTTTGGCAAGATCCAGCGCCATCGTCTATACGATTTTGTCGACCGATCTCAATCGAATTATGTAGAGAGATACCTGTTAAGACCAAGGAAGTTGTGGAGAATATTGAAAATCAAATAAAGTTATTGTCTCCATCTATTATTTTAAAAAATGAGCAGCAAGTCGAAAGTATTTTTAACAATGATAGATGGAAAAATTGATCAAGTATTAACGAATACCTCTTTATGCTCAACTTGTACAATACGTAAAGCAACTCCAACAAATGAATGACTTGAAGAGAGTAGCAGCAAGACCTCTAAACGAAAATGCTTTTAAGTATGGTTTATCTACACTACATGCATGGATTAGATGCATGGAAATGATTTTGCTTATTTCTTATAATTACCAGTTTCAAAAATGGTCAGCCACAAAGGAAGATCATCAAGGAATGGAGAAGGAGAAAAAAAGTGTGTACAAAAATATAAATCTCATTTCATAATACAATGATCGTAACTTGAGTAATATTTTTTTTATATTTTATTGTTTACCATAAATTTTATTTTTTATTTTTTTTTAATATAGAAGTACTTACATATGCTTATAATGTATAATATACCATATAATAATTTCTAAAAAACCAAAAACATATAAAAGAAATAATTTAAATCATTGTAAATAATAATTATCTAACTAAGTATTTTGTACCAAAAACTTATTCAAATAATCACCACAATGAAAAATCTGAACTTTAACATTCGAAAGTTATTAACAAATGTCAGTTGTTAATACAATTAAAACTAATGAGAAAATACATAAAAACACCTCTTTTACTTTTCTTAACACAACACTTTTATACAAAAACTCAAGAAAAAATCAAAAATGTGTTTTTAACCGTTCATAACTGTTTTTATTATGACCAGATTCATATTATTGAAAATACAAATTCAAGCTCAAAGTCCCACCTATTCAACAAAAAAAAATCTTACAAAGATACTAACCCATCCAGATTTCTGATCCGAAAATGACCAAAATTTTCCATAGTGCGGTGCTACAAAAAGCATCCTTTTCGGAGATAGCATAATCGAATAAAAGTACACTCATGGAAAGTAAAGATTGGACAGTTTCCATATAACAACGTATTGAAAGTGTCCAATCTTTACTTTCCATGAGTGTACCTACATACAAATATATGTGTTAATGCTGTCAGTGTACATAAATCTAAAGCAGGAAGTGAATGTACCAACGCAACGCCCAAACTGTAGTGTTTAAAAGTATAACAGACGTGCAATACATTAAACATGTGGGCAAGTAAAGGCAAGCCGTTGACAATAAACTCTCCTAGACATTATGAAAAAACACAAATTAGTTGTTTCTTTTCTAGTACTGTCTACGCCCAGTAGGAAACATACGAAACGATATACATATGTGTGCTTCACATATATAAAAAGTAACACTTAATAAGTATTGTACATTGATAATAATTAATTAATCAAACCTAAATGTATATAAAATAACAAAATTATAGATGTACTGTAATATATGGTGCGATTTTCTGCAAAAGATAACTAAAACGGAAAACAAAAATACCAACCACACTCATGATGTTTACCTCCAGGAACAGTACAATAAATTTAAGTGAATTAGACAAAAGTTTACCTACTTATGATTATGTTAATACAGTGAAATTCGCTTGCTACGAAGACTGTTACAACGAAATTTCGGTTTTTGCGAAATAAGTTCATGCTTTAGGTTGGTTGGGTATTAGATCTAATGTTAAGTATTTCGGATACAGCAAATTCCTTTACAGCGAAATTTCGCTTTGAACAAAACAATTCTCTGTCATTTATTCATGGAATTTCGGATTTAACGAATTTTTCTGCAACGTTCGTGCCATCTTATTCAGTACGCTTTCATTCGTTGCAACAGTGAGTTACTTATCTGTAGCAACAGTTGTGTGTTTATTTTATTAGTAAAATACCAATTTAGTGTGGAAAATGTCCTATAAAACGGTAAAGCCGAAACAATTGATGAATATCACCGATAAAATTGCCACAATAGGAGAAGTATGTAAATTCTGGTGCTAAAAAGGCAGACATATGTATGTATGTATGTCGTAAATATAATTTCCCACTTCTACACTATTAAAGAATGAGGAGAAGCTGATTAAATGTTTTCCGTACAATTCGAAAGTACGCAAGAGACTGAAAATTACAACATTTGAAGATCTAGATGAAGTACTGCTTATCTGATTCACGCAACAACGAAACTCTTAAGGGCTGTCACACACTTCCTACATTTGGATCCGATTGTCTGAAACGATTGTCGGATCAGGGCATCTGACGCTCAGACACTTATAAGTTTATACGATCATCATATCGCACACCTACGATCAGATATCGGATCGGACATCTGGCTCGGATGCAAGAGCAGTGCGTCCTACCAATCGGAACTATTAAAAGTTTTTTTTTCCGCTGTGAAAGTAGAGAAGCAATTGCCAATAACTCTTCGTCGTCCGTTTTCTATGCGATGTGTAAGAACATACCCACTACATTGCAACGACATTCAAATAATTATTTAATGCACCACGCAAGAAGTGAGAATTTAAATTGAATGTCGTTGCAATGCAGTAGGTATGTTTTAAACACATCGCATAGAAAATGGACGATGAAGAATTATTGGCAATTCTTTTTCTACTTTCACAGCGGAAAAAAACTTTTAATAGTTCCGATTGGCAGGAAGCACTGCTCCGAGCCGGATGTCCGATCAGATATTTGATCGTAGGTGTGTGATATGATCGTATAAACTTATAAGTGTCTGAGCGTCAGATGCCCTGATCCAATAATCGTTTCAGACAATCGGATCCAAATGTAGGAAGTGTGTGGCGGCCCTAACATACCACTTATTGAGCCATCATTCTAAAAATCATCAAATATCATCAAACAGGTGATGATATTGTTACTATACATCGTGCGAGACTGTCGTTATTAGAAGACGTTTTTCGAATATTCAAAGCACACTGTAGCTGGCGGTTTTCTCGATTTACTAACGCAGATTGAAAATAATATGGATAAAATATCTACTTTTCATATCAGACAAGGTAAAATAACTGACTTTTTTAATTTGTAAATTGTTGAAGTATGAGTTTACTGCTAAATAGAGGATGTATACGTTAAGTTTATATAAATACTTTTCATCCATTTATATTCACTAAAAAATGTATTTTGATTTTGTTGTTTATTATACTCTTGACAGAAACACGCAAAAAAAACCTCTCTAATCTTACGTATTTAAAATTATTTTTGCAATTTCGTATTCAACGAAAATCGGTTACAACGAAGTTAATTCGTCGGTCCCCTGCGCTTTCGTTGCAACCGAATTCCACTGTATATCTTTCATATCCTTCTCTAGCATCCTAAAAATGACCAGGTTAAATCTATGTATCTCTAACAAGTGTCATGTTATAGGAGTACAAAACGATAGTAGTATACATACATACATACGATAGCAGTATACATACATACATAGATTAGAATAGTTATAGAAGAAAGGATAGTAGGCAAACGGTGCAAAGTAAAATGTGCAAAACTATAATGTATAACCAAACTAGAAACAACTTGATAGGTGTGAGCAGAAACGGATATGATAGTACAAAGTTTGAAGCATCGAAGTTAAAAGTTTTGAATTGGTTACATGAAGTTGCAGCACCCATTGCATTTTTCTTTGTCACAAGAATGCAAGAACCCGAAGTTACACTACACACAATAAGACATGTTGGTGTATTATTTATTCTTAATTTGCCCTAAAAAGTGTACTGGTTAGATCTATATCAAAATCGAAACAATAATTTCATAATCACTCAAAAAGTTTGTAACATTTCTTCAAAGAAATAGAAATACTTTTTTCTAATTCTCCAATTTAATCTGCATTGTTTTCAATGAAAATGATGTATAGTACATATTACTGAAAGTGCGGAATGTATCTCCATGCATCATGTTGAACATATACTTGCATGCAGATTACAATATGGCGAATAAGTATGTATGTATATGCAAGAACTGCAGTCAAGAACTGTATAGTCAATGAATGTGTTGGGTTGGTTCTGGCCAAATGATTAAGTTATAACATCAACAGGTTTTTCTTACTTATGGAAACGCAAAATCTCAAAATTTGAGCTTTTCAAACAATAATACAAGAAATAGTAATATTTTCCTTCGGCTTTGGTTGGCATGAAATAAGCAATCAATAATGTTACTGCTGAGTTCTTTGAAAAAGAAGTTTTAGAGAAAGGAGAGGACTCTAGTACTAAATGGTATTCATAATTCTGCCAACTTAGTTTGTGTAAGTTTTTGTTTAAATATTGGTAGCAGATAGAAGCTGCAAAAATTCTTGTTGTTACTAAGATTTTTTGGACAGAACAAAGGAAAATATATTTAACTTATATGACTTTTTTCTGGTAGTAATGAATTTATAACCGTTCTAGTTTTTCAACTGAAAATTAGTCTGCCATACAAAACATCTTTGCAAAAAAATGCGCACAATCCCATGTATGTATGTAGTGTTAGGATGATGATACACTGCGACCTAAAATATCTATTCTGTCCTCTATTCTCGCTGTATTTACAGCTGATTGATTAGCCTTAGATTCCTTTTAGAAAAAGCAGGATGTCGAAAGGCAGAAAATTATGTGCAAGACCATTGAGTTGCACAGTGCAGTTTGAGAATAGATGGATGGTTGTTTCATCTTCTTCCTCACAAAATGTGCATTCGGTATCCTTCATTATTCCAAGGCTATTTAGGTGTACGTTCAGTTTGCAATGCCCTAAAAGGATTCCCGACAATATAGAAATATATTGGTTTTATTGAGTTTTCTGAGGATCTCTTTTGGTTGTATGTCCCCAGATGAGTTTTAGCTTGCCTCATACCGTGGAGATTCTTTCAGTAATTGGATTTTCTTTACTCTACTTCAAGTTTGAACTTCTTTAGTATTACACTATTATTTATCCCGCAAACAGATTCTGCCACTACAATCCCATAGAAAGCATGTTTGTCTGACCAACTTTACTTATTACAATGATCAAATTATACCATGATATCAACAATTAAATTGGCCAATGGTGGTCATGGATTTTAAAATTATTGTCGTAGCGTACATCATACATTTTGGTATGTCACAATTTTTTGAATGTCCAAATCTGTCAAGTTATTGTGTTGAAATTTTCTAATACTGCACGATTTTTGAATCAAGGTTCTCACCACAGAGCACAGAGTTTACATGATTGAAGCCTATTTTCGAACGGGTGTGCTAGGTAATGGAACTGGGGAATACAGTCAACGTTTGTGTTTGGATAATTTTCGAGAGCACTTCCCAGCCGTAGCAGTACTACCGGACAATTTTCATGCATGCCTTACAAATTGTGTTGAAGTGTTTCACGAAATTGGTTCTGTGACGCATAACAAAGGTGCTGGTAGACCAAGAGTTCGTACAGAAGAAGTTATTAATTACGTTCGTCAACGTATGGAAGAAGAGCCTATAAAACCTTTAAAACGTCTCTCTCAAGAAATTCGCTTTCTTATGGAACATGCCAAACGATTGTAAAGAAGGACCTGAACTTGCATCCCTATAAGATGCAATCATATTAAGCTCTTCTGCCTATAGACCACCCCAGACGCCTTGCGTACTGCCATTGGTTCGTTAATAATTTAATGAATGACGATCTTCTGAACTTAACTTTTTTTTTCTGACGAAGCTTGGTTCCAACTTTCGGAATACATCAATTCTCAGAATATGCGAATGTGGAGCACTGATAACCCGCATATTTTTATTGAAACGCCACTACATGCTCAGAAAATTGGTGTTTGGATGGCAGTTTGTCGCAGAAGAATAATTGGGGCAATTTTTTTCAATTTTCAACGCAGAAAGGTACAGAAATATTTTTTGACTGAATTTGTGCAACAGTTAGTCGATGATGAACTTCAATACGGTTATTTCCAGCAAGACGGTGCAACAGCTGCATACTACACGAGAAAATCTTGCTTTTCTCCGCGAGTTCTTTGATGACCGGCTGATAAGTTTGCATAAAAGTTGAGTTTCCTCCGAGATCACCTTGTTTGACAATTATCGAATATTTTATCTTTCCTTATTTAAAAAATAAGATTTTCGCAAATCTGATACATAATTTGCAAGAACTGCAACAAAGAATTGTTCAGCAATGTGCATCCATAACGCCAGAAATGCTGCAAAACGCTTTTCACAGCAAGAGGAGGCGCGTAAACTTGTGCATTGAACAAAACGAAGGACATTTCCAGCAATTATTGTAATTTAGTTTTTCTGGTAAATAAAACCGATATTTATTTCACAACTTGTAGTTCATTATTATTTTACAGCTGAACTAAGTAGGTAACACATTTGTAGGTTATTGATAATGTCAGTGTAGCTTGACAATGATTGAATTGTTTCAAAAGGATGATTTAAATTAAGACAAGCGTTTTATATTCCATGACCAATTTAATGTTTGATAGCATAGACGTATTTACATTTACATATGTATGTATGTATATTGAATTGGAGAAAAATTTACAACAGCAGTAGAAATATATTCCTGTGCAACCATTTTTTTTTTGACAAAACAAAGGAACTAGAAAGCAGGTGATTTAGTTAACCCTTTACTACATAGTGTTGTAGGAATACAACATACCGTAAATCGCTACGTAGAAAACTATATAAAAATATATTAATG
>SMLS01068522.1:0-20580 GCA_004785975.1 Popillia japonica
AAAAAAAATCACTTTCCATTTCTTTTTGAATCTGTGACCTCCTAAACTAACAAGATTGCAGTCGAATATTTTGACAAAGTTAATATTCGCTTATAAATGTTTTATTTTGTAAGAAATAATACTAAAACTCCTGGAGCAAATTTCAGGGCTTTGGCTGTATTCCTTACCTAAAGTATTTAAAACGTTATTACATTTTACATACGTATTTTACTTACCACACATACATAGATGAGTGTAGTAATGTAGTTGTTTCCATTCGTAGCAAAATGTAATTAACGACTCTTAACATTACTAACAACATTGCATTGAACAAGTACATGCAGCCTGGACTAGTAGATAATAACGATGGTAGAAGAGATACTTCAAAGCTGGAAGTATTCATATTATATACAATTATAATCATGTAGTGCAAATTTACTAAATTTTAAATTAAACAAATTGCAGCAAGTCATATTATTCAAAACAACTTTAATACACATTTTCAGATTTTATTATGAGTCATGATATGTGGTGTTACGACCTACAGTTATGACGTTTGTTTAATATATATTTAATAATTACTAATCTAAAAGCAGCAACATGTAAAGCAAACTATAAACCTTTTTCAGAAAACTATTATGTTTACATAAAGCACCCTGATATTTCTTTGTATTCTGAAAGACCACAAATAAAAATAATGCACAGGATATACAATAAAAAACTCGACGTTTCGCCACGCACACAGTGGCTTCTTCAGGAGCAAAGAGGGTATCCGTTAACTATTGGTCGGAATGGAATGTTTTCTCTGCGGTCTTCCAAAAATTCACAAAGAAAACATTCCATTCCGACCAATAGTAAACACGATAGATTCTCCCACCTACAGTTTAGCCAAATATGTATCTCGCTAATACCTTTAAGAAATACACAGGGAAAACTTCATCTTACATCCTAAATTCCTCTCACTTCGTCAAACTCATCTCTGAAATTTCTATCGAACCTGAGGATCTTCTTGTTACTTTCGATGTTACATCACTTTTCACGAAGGTGCCTATCACCGATTTCGTCGCTATAATCCATCAACTATTAATTCAAGACAATCAATGTTCAGATCTAGCCACGTTAGTCGAAAAATGCCTCTATTCAACATATTTTACTTTCCAAGAAAATTCTACCTGGAGCCGCTGTGGGTTCTCCCCTTTCCCCGGTGGTTGCTAATATTTTTATGGAACCTTTTGTATCCATGGTTCTAGAACACGTTGATCTGACATCAAATTCACGATAGAAACGGTTCCCTGCCCTTTTTAGATGTATTTACTTATTTTTTGCTTTACAAAATGTCACTTAAGACATTGTATAGCAAACCCATGCACACGGATCGATGCCTTCATCCCAACTCGTATCATCATCCAGCACAAAAACAATCAGTTACCAGGTTCCTTGTCCATCGAGTATTTGCAATTCCCCACCCCGATGTTGAGAGAGAGAGTTGAAACACTTCAAAACGGTTCTTCTTCAGAATGGATATAGACGAATCCCTAAAAAGACACCGGAAACTAAGAGTCATCAAATTACCACCGTTCTCTCCTACATTCACTGCAGAATTCTTTGC
The DNA here is from genome assembly GCA_004785975.1 of Popillia japonica. NCBI lineage: Eukaryota > Metazoa > Arthropoda > Insecta > Coleoptera > Scarabaeidae > Popillia > Popillia japonica. The sequence continues at coordinate 1,589 of SMLS01068522.1, forward strand.
AAGAAGAACATGAAAACCACTCTCAAACCTCTACTCTAATTCTTCCCTCAGCCAATAACTTTTATTGTATATCTTGGGCATTTTCTTTTTGTGCTGTGCATGCCTACCTATTTTAGTAACCATGACACGGTCAACACCGGGAAATCCTTTTAATTTGTTATACTCGTTATATTCGTAAAACGGCTGCCATATTGTGTTTGATATGCATACATAGTTTGATTAATTTTTTGTTGTATTTTTTTCCAATATGATATATAAAGCTCAATATTACTATTAGCGAAGAAAGAAAAATAATTCTTTACTTTTCCAGCGTAACTGCAAGTAAGCAGACAATATGAGTGATATGGATTCCAAGCATATGTATAGGTGTATGCATACATGTGTGTATTTACACATTTCACTTGCTAAATGTGAACAATTCAGCACTATCCTGGCGACGAGGACGGACATTCATTACGAAATGGTAAATAAGTTGATTGCATCGGTCCACTGCCTGGACTTCATTGTTCATAAAGTGATTTAATTAGATCCAATTTATGCTGGAATACGTGTAGTACTGACACTCTGTGCATTGCGCTCCAAGCAACAAATTCTCAATTGTCACCGAAGCCATACATCAATAACTCAACCATAATGTTGCCGACGCCCAACCTCTCCACACAATCGCGTTTATTTAATAACGGTAAATGTAGTTTAGAGTGTCTCCGTTCGATAACAGACTGTTAACTAAAATATAAACTAAGTAGGTGAAACTGGAAACCTCCATACATATACCTACATACACGTATAATTAAGTGGTTGATCCAATATTTTGCTGACGTATATATCTGCCTTACTGAAAGTATACTGTTTCGTAATACTTTAAAATCTTTTTTAATATCTTGAAATGCATTTGCAGTTTTATTATTTTAAAACGAAAAATAAGTATTTACTTTAATAAATATATTATTATTTGTGAATGTAAATTTACATTAAAATTTAGTAGTAAATATGTATGTTTTTTTCCGCAAAAAAGGTGTTTATTGATTTCTATTGCAAATCATAAAAAGTTCAATATTACTGTTGCTTATGAAATTTGCAAGTTATTATTTGTAACTATACAGGCCGATTCATTTTCGATCTTCGCAGCGATCTGGCATTATTGAACCTAGACGGTAGGTTTAAAGGCAAACTTTCTAAATATTGTAGTTAGTATGATCCCGAAAAGAAAGTAGACTTAGAAGAAATGACGTTCGAGATTTTTTTAAAAAAACGAAAAAATCTCATTTTCTTATTTTGCTGGTAGCACTTTTATTTGGTCTTGCAGAGAAAAACTGTAGAAACATTCTCATCGTCACTTTTGCTCCTCGAGATAACGATCTACTTAAAATTTTTATACGACGTTTCGTTTCCTTTGAGCCGTCAACTTTGCTATTTCTTATGGGAGCCATATCCAATATGGCGCCAATAAGAAATAACAAAGGTAATGATGGTCTAAAGAAAACGAAAGGTCGTATATTGATTTTAAGTACACCATTAGAGGAGCAAAAGCGGCCTTGAGGATATGTCTTTAGTTTGTCTCTGCAAAACCAATAAATGTGCTACCAGCAAAATAACAAAATGAGATTTTTTTGTTTTTTTTTTTTCAAAAATCTCGAACGTATTTTCTTCTAAGTCTACTTGCTTTTCGGGATCATACTAACCATAAAATTTAGCAACTTTGCCAAATTTAAACCTACCGTCTATCTTCATTAATAAGGGAGATCGCAATGGTGAGGATCGAAAATGAATCAGCCTGTATATAAATATATAGAATAGAGTTAATATTATGTACTTCCCATATATCGTGCATTTTGGAGACATACAAAACATCAAACTGCAAAGAATGATACAGGAAATAAATATGATAAAAGAAAGATTGCATTACTTGGCCTGAATGTTCCACTACATATGATTGAACTGGATAAGAAAGCACTAGTATGATAATAATAATAATAATAATAGCGGTTTATTGACCACAAAGAAAGACAGTACTTAACAGGAATAAAAATAAAAATTATAGGTAATAAAACTATATATAAAAAAAGAAAAAACAAAGTACACTACTACACAGTCACATATAGGCCACAAAAAAGAGATTATTAAATAACTAATTGTTTCTATATTGAACTACAGATTTTTTATTTACAACAAGAATACTTCACAGAATCAGTGTATTAATTCTACGGCAAATATACAAAACTAATAATGTTAACTGATAATGTTTACGACTTAATGATACGCACAAATTACACACTACATTATTAGAGACCGGATTGAAAAGTTATTCTTCTGGATTTTACTTAAAATTAATTGGAATCATCAAATAAACAGCCCGATTCACTATCACTTGTATCCAAATTAATGATAAATTCTGCCATTTCATTCTTATCAAATCCCACATCCCATTTCCACCAGTCCTCTATAATGTTTTCAGCATGGTCGATACAATTGCTCCACATTTTTGGTGTTACATGTTCCAATGCATCCTGCCATAGACTCAAAACTTTCTTTGTCCCTCCTCCATATTTCCCTATATCATCATTATAATATTTCTTCGCAATTCCCCACACATTTTCAATGGCATTGAATGTAAAATGACATGGGGGTAGACGAAGAACTTTATATCCATACTTTTCTGCCAACTTATCTGCTAGCTTGACAAAATACAATGATAGAAGAATTTTTATGATTATAAAAATATATTTAAAAAATATCTTAATTTGTCCAGGATATTGTAAACATAATACTATATAAGTATCACTGAATTTCTGTGTCTGTAGACAATTTTGTAGATAGGCATGGCTAGTTGTTTATTAATTGACACGATTAATTGAATTATAAGTGTTATAATTGACCTAGAAGTGGAAAAAAATATTAGCAACGCAAGCACATAAGAAGGAGTACATAAGGGTCATAAAAAGACGTACATATATCAAACCATAGTAGAAAGTTCCATAAATCCATTTCGTTTACGGACATGTACAATGATATATCTAGAAAACATAATATATTAATTTCTATACATTTGCAATACAAATGATTCACCAATCTTCTTCGTCCATTAAGTTTAGTCCATTTGACACTTTAAATATTCTGATTTTGCCATGATCTACCTATAGTACCATTTTGAAAAATTCAAGTTTCATTAAGGAATTATTTGTAGGACTCTGAGAGACGATTTTCATTTCTGTTTTTGACGTAACCCATCAGAAAATCTATCCAATACAAGGATCATCTTTTTTCCAATGAAAACCAATATTACGAAAATAATTGATAAAGAGGTTCTACCGCCATTATATAGGGTGGTCCTTAAGTTCGCCGAGAAATTTCTATCCTGTATTCTATTTATTCACGAGGCGAACTTCTCCAGAAATGGAATTATGAATTTCCACAACAACCATTTATAGTCAGATGAAAATCCGCATGCACTTTCAAGAGCAATTTTCCTTAAATGTATGGGCGGGGATAATGAATAATTATTTAATTGGTCCCCTTTTCCTTCCTGTTCGACTTAATGATGCATCACATCGGCTATTTCTAGAAAAAATTCCACTTTTAATCCGAAATGAAGTTTGATTTATGCATGATGGCGCTCCAGCATACTTTATAAGCTCGGCAATTTTTAAATAGGACATATCCGAATAGATGGATAGGTCGAGGAGTGGAAATTCCGAATAAGCCGTGGCTTTCAAGGTCACCTGATTTGAACCGTCTACACTTTTTTCTGTGGGGATATTTAAAAAAATCCGTTGTTTAATCTACGCCAATTCAAGATCTGGATGACCTTAGCAATCGCATAATTGTTGGATGCGAAACAATTCGAAACACTCCCGGACTTCTTCAGCGTGTGAGTATGCAATTGAAGAGGAGGATAAAAGCTTGCATATTAGATGTTAGTGGTCATTTTCAACAGTTCCTTTAGGATTTATTGTAACCGTTTCTTAAATTTATGAAATATTTTTTTTGTGCGTGATAAATCAGCCTGTATCACTACAACGGAGGACTTTAGGACATATGTATATAGGACCTTTTTTTCTCGAGATTGCCCCCCAACATTTCTCGACAAACTTAAGGACCACCCGTATATGTATGCCTTTCTCTTGCGGGATGTTATGCAAGGTAAAAAGCGTAAAATGTTGTTCTGAAAGATATATTATGATGTGATTATGATAAATATATGATATAATAAGATACATAAAATGAAACTTACTATTTCGATACATATCATATATTGCACTCTGAATAGGCATTTTATCAAAGTCATCAATATCAGTGACTGGGTTCTTACGATGCCGTGTTTTTTTTTGGGCCGCTCAAGGGTCTACCTTCCTAAATTTCGTTTGATATAGACGACACAGTACTAGGATGAAGCTGCAAAGCTTTAGCAACTTGCTATGAATATATTTATTTTCAAAACAAATGTTATTTTACCTGTCGTACATTTCTTAGACCACCACTATCACGTTGTTTCTCAAAATAGGAAATCAGAGAACTAACAAGCTTTATTGATTGAGAATTCAAAACTTTCGGCATTTCGAGATTAGATTCTCTTTCACCATGGACTTTTTACTGGACAAGGGAAGGATCACCGATTACTATCCTAATATAAATATTTTTCTCAGAAGAACAATTCTGATTGATATAAAAACACGAAGTTTATATAAAATAAATGATAAATATGGTAATATGGAAATAAGTGGTAGCAATTAACTGGCAAAATATGTTGATTAACATTTGGCAAAGGTGTAATTTGGAGGGGGTGATATGTGAAATACATCTGTCTTTTAATAACGATCTTCTCATATTACGTTAGTGAAATTTGATGTTAGTATGCCTTTCTGCATCTCTTTGATCTAGTAAATTTGGGAACTTTCACTGAATGGACTATACGCCCGAATCGAGCTCTAGTGTCGCAGTTAATATTAATATTCTTTTATTGCGGAAATACAGAAAGAAATTGACAAGCCAATAGGAATAATGCATTAATATTTGGGAACTGAAACGGAAGATGTCTTCCTGGTAGATGGAGAAATATGGAAAAAGGTGAAAGATGTAAGTGTAAAAAATGGTACTGAAACTGGGAGTGGCTACTTCTTTGTACACATGAAATTTAAAGAAAATGGGTACATTTTAGCATTATGGAAAGAAACGAAAAATAGTATAACCTAAAATTCGGACAATTACTAAACTAAAAAACCAGAGCAAATCAACCAACAAATACAGGAACCAATGAGCAAAACGACAAGTTATGGCAAACGACAACGACAATATAATGATGGATGGGGCAAAACCTTAAAAAGAAGCACAAAGAAAATAAACCCAATACATTGAGAGATTTTGGAACTAAAGTAGGGAGCCCGTACAAAGAAAATCGAAAGCTAACTTACTGAAACAAATAAATAAAGCCATCACGTATTTTGTTAGGACAAACATGGAAACATGTAAACAAAGGAGTAGGGTATAGTACACCGTTGGTGCTCATAGAGCAAGACCTACACGAAGAAGCCAATACCCCTATCCCGCATCATTATGTTAAAATTTTAGGAGTGTAAAGTAGAATTCATTTCCAGTAACAAAAACGCAAAACTTGTATATCCATTTTTATGCGTTTCAGAGTTACAGATCTATGAATGTGATTGTCAGATTATGTAATCCTGAACTTGCGTGTAGACTATTTTTTTTATGTACGCCCATAAATAAAAGTCAAGGGGATTATGATCAGGTAATCTGGGTGACCATGCAGGACCACCTCGACCAATCCATCTTGCATAGTTGACGTTAAACCAATTTCGAAATTCCAAAATGTGCCGGTACCCCATCCTTGTGAAATCACACCTCGTCGAACATTCAATGTGATATTCTCTGAAAGACTTGACAGTTATAGCGTATAGCTTTGTATTCACCAAGAAAAGTTAAATTGTTTGCAAAAACTTGTTTTACAACCTGACATTACACGAAAGTGGAAGGATGTTACATTACTAGCATGTTGTAAAACTTGTCGTACTGGTGCAATGGTATGTAGTCTATTTTATTATTATTTGTATATATGTACAAATTTATCACATGTTCAGTAGATAAATATATTTTTCTTAACTGACAAGGATAATGTGTCTTGTATATGAAGTTTGGAATACCCGCATTAAATGCTTCACACATTGCCTTCTTTGTGGTATCATTACGCACACATCTTTTGAAAAAGTATAACATAAGTAAAACAAAAATTTCCACAATTATTTGATAAAAATGACAGTATCTGGAAACGATCCTCAGTTTTATAACTTTTTCGCATCCGCGAGCAAAATTCAATTTACGTTATTCGTGTTTATTTGAGTGGCATAAGATAGTGAGTCTCTACTACACAAACTTTGTATTCAAATGAAATACGTCGAAACTTATGCAGGATGCCGAAGAATTTCAATCTAAACTCTTGTTATGTATGTGAGACGTGTTTCAATAAATCACTTCCTTTGAAAGAAAAAAAAAAACAAATATTCACGCATACAACCAGATCTGCTAGTACAGAAAGATTGTAGGAAGAATTGATGGTAGACTGAAAAATAGCGATTTCGTTTGTTTGTTTTATGTTAGTATATTCTTACATATTTTAAATAACTTGAAATTGAATATAGATAGGATAAAAGTGTGACGAATTTGATCATGCAACAAACAAATACATAATTATTTATGGTCTATTTATAAAAATACAAAATAGAATTAAAACTACGTATTATGCTCTATCATTCTATGCCTAGTCTGAAACTCAGGAAATTAGAAACCTGTACTGATAGTAATTATCCAGTACTAAAACAGTTGGAGGCATTTGCAAGAAACAACTTACACCCAACCTGATGGAAGATATACTACGATCAGTCAAGGATTTCTATGCCCATGGGAGTACAATTAATTGTATATGCAAGTGACTTGGTGGTTGTGGTTACCGTCAAGACTGCAAAACTTCAGGAATCAACAACCGAAACTTGTCAGTTTAGTGTGATGGATGAAGGGAAAACGTTGAGAAGAAATGTGCGAGCAGTAGACAGAAAATGCTTAATAGAATGCTGGCAAAATAGCAAGAGAGATGGCGAAGGGAGAAGGCAAAATCTGAATGGACAAGAAGGCTGGCAAAAAACAGGAGTCTGAGTTGACAAGAAACATGGGCAGCTTATTCATCTGCTGATGGGTGTTTCCGTACTTGCTTCCACGCGAGGCAATCAGAATAGTGTGTGTGCTGTTAACAGAGAGGTACAGTCGAGCGCACATATATTTTTTTTTCTGTGAGAGGTGGACGTCGCAGATAACCCGAGCAGAGGCCAGCCTAGGTGCATTAAATCGAAAACTTGATTAACAGCATCTGAGAAAATGACAACAACTGGAGAATCTTGGAAGCCATAACCAAGCAATACCATAGTCCGTTATAAACAGATCGCCTAATAAAGGAAGGTAGTCCAAAAGCAGCACTACCCACTCGAAGTAATACTGGATGGTAGTCCTGAGCTGAAAAGAAGATCGTTTCGCCAAAGAGGGGTTTTAGTCAGTAAAAATCTGACACTACCTGGAGTCTACAGACGTCTTGTTGGATTTTTCCCTCTACATAAAAAAATACATTATGAACTAACTAGTGTATGTATTATTAATTAACGGGACTATTATCTCACACAAGCTTATTTGTTTTTATAGGAGATAAGAAATATTTTGGTTTCCTTAAAAAATTTAATTAAAAAATAAAGTGAGAAGTATTAATGCAATTATGAGAATGATTAAGTATAGTGATGACTTAGAAAAAAAGTTTTCATTTCATTGCTAAGAAGTTATGTGATTGTACTATGTAGTTGTAATAATGTATTACTGTCAGATTGTACAAGTTTTAATGCAGTTTTTTCGCTTAAATTTAATAAACAAAGATTTAAAGAGAGGTTTATCAGTAGAATTTAAGTATTTAGGCCAGCTGGAAGACTTCGGGAAGACCTAGCTGTTATTCGGTGCAATTTGACAAGGACAGTAATATTGTAGCAAGAGACCGAGCATCAGACAGGCTAAACCAAGTTGAAGAGCATAGAAATTCATTCGTTAATTAGTTAAAAGAGAAATATAAAGCTAATTTATTTATGTAAAATTTAGACAATAATTTAGGCATTCCAATAGAAATTAAATAACCAAGAACTCACCAGAAAATGTCATCAAGACAAATTTTGTATAGACCAAATGTTTTAATGAATGTAAAATATGTATTATGTTAAAAAAGACATCTGGAAGCATATAATGTTAATAAGGTAAAAAAATTATATTAGTGAAAGCTACCAAAAAAATAATTAAATTAAGTAAAATTGGTTTTTTTTTTCATGTCTTAAAGTTGTCAGTATCAAAATTGTTTTCCATTTTCGCCAATAGAAATCATCGATTAGATATCATTTTTGAGAAAAATTTGAATAACTGGAGTATGTTTTTGGTCGTCAACGAGTTAAATGGTTGTGTAATGCTTTCTTCTAAAAAGGATGCCAACAATTTCATTGAGTTGCATCTGAAATTATTTTATGTTGAATCGATTTACTAATCATTACTTTATTTTCCAACAACTAAAACTGTAGACCAATCTACACCGTATATCCTGATTTTACCATTTTCCAAGGCTGTAATTCCTGATATAGGTCGATCCTCAGAAGTAAGGTTCGAATTTTCCTATCCATTAATTGTTGTATCTTTGATATATTCCGTTGTTTACTTTCACTAATAACTACTTCAATAGTCGATTCGAGAGATTAACTCCATAATTTTCATAAAATAAATAGTACTATTTAAAATATTTAAATTATATAAAACCGACGCCGAACCACGAATACTTTAGGTTGACTTTGAATCATATTAATTCAAACCAATAAGACACGGCCGATAAGTTAGTTTTTTTTCATTTAAAATTTTGTTAATTCTACAACAGAGGTCACTATAGAACCGTCCAACCTCAGTATTCAGTACGTGTCTTATGGAAATCGATGGCATTGTTGCCACGACTAATTTAGGTTGGCAGCAATTAATGGCTAACAAGATATTTGAAATACCTTTTGGTTAAAATTTTATTGTAAGATTACATTTATGGAATAACAAGTCTTTATGGAATTTAACGCCAGCAAATGTAAAATGCGACATATGCGTATGCCTGATAAAACAGACATATTATGTACAACAAAATATGAATATGGTTATACTTTATAGATTTTCATAGATTTAATATATATAATTTCAGAAATTCTCGCCTTAGCATATCTTTGTTGAAATTGATTCTAAGAAAATTAGCTAACATGTTAAGCTAAAGAACATTCGAAAAAGGAGTTAAAAAGTACAAGAATAATGTAACATCTCACTGTTGAGGTACAGCAGACAAAATAGTTTTTTTAAGTATTTATGTATAATAGGTACAGTGTAGTAAGATAAAAATACAATCTCTAGTTTTTAATATTTTTTTCAGAAAATATGTGATTTATTTACATTTTTATATAGGTTAGTATTAAGTGAGGACTAAACAAATTCTTCGATTTCATCTTGCAGTCCCTCTGCTATCCACAGTTGTCAACTGTGACATTGTTGTAATCTTTGGTAATTAGCTCTGACATATCTTTAGCTTTGAATGCTGAATTGTTCATTTTGATATAATACCATTTCTATCTGGTTCAGAGTGATGGGGTGGGAAACGTAAAATTTCACAGCCGTTGGCACAACACAAATAATCTTTACCTTCTTTTCGGAATTGAATGTCTACATCTAATGATATCATTACGATCAATTAGTATACTTTACCACTTTACCAATTGAAATTTAACACCAATGTCACGAGAATCTATACAAAGTTGTTCGTTTGAAGTTTAGAGAATCACAATCAGCACTTATAACAGAAAAAAGTTATGCACTTTTCGACAGACAAATGCCTGCACATTTTCAGCATATGTGCATAACCGATCATTACTCGGTGTTCCTTTCCTTTTCTTTTTCTGCTTTATTGGACTTGGTAAAGACGAGACTAGTTTGTCTCGTCTTTTGTAAACGCCGTGGCCTGAACAATTTACAGCTTTGCTGGTTTCACAAACTGCATCTCTCACAGCCATACCCTTTCCGTAAAGTAATTAAATACATTGAGTATCATTTGCTTCTCTTTAATACAAAAGGTTTCACCTTTATGTCGTTTTCTTCACGACTCCGGCATTTTATATATTTGATGACCACTTACCTATTACTACTAAATGTGCAAAAGAAATGCGTTCTTAAGAGAATGTTTAATAAATAATATCAAAAAAATAAAGTGTGCTATCGAAATCAACACACGCAACGATTTTGACATTTGTCAAAGTCATATTTGCACTATGTTCGGAGTTACACCAGCACTACCAACTGCAAACATATTAATTGATCTGGCACCATTGCTTCGAAATAAAATAAGACAATTTATTACTACTTGCTTAAGATAGTAAAAGATGTATATATCCCATAAGAGACAATACTGAATACAGAGGTTGGAATGCTCTATAGTAATAAGTTTTGTCAATTTTGAAGAATTTATTTATTAGAATTAAGTACATTTTTTTATAACATGTTTAATTGAACCAACCTATAAATCCAAAATTAAATATTTGTTTTGTTTCTTATTTGTTTTTTCTGTAATTATAATAAAATTGTGTATAACTGAATTGTTTGTATTATTGAGAGAAGTGATTTTTCATGTTGGTTAATTTATTTCATAATACTCAGTGCTTAAAACTCGTGAACACCCCTGAGAGAAAGAGAGCTCACCAGACGCAAAATTTAAATCTGAGAACTAGTTTTTTTTATTTATTGTTTTCTAAAAATGAGTAGAACTCACCAACGTGGGAGATCTACGGTATTTTAATACATATGTATATAGATAAATTTGTTATTTCATTGCGACTGAATTCTGATTTTCTGGTAGGATTTTACTACTATAGTACTAGTTTGATCACAAAACATCTGCCATATACATATTTCCAAATTACAACAAAAATATACATCCTTTAAAATGTATCAAAGATTACGCGTACAAAGATTACCTACAAAAATATACCTGTGTGATTGTTTACAATTTTCCACCTCTTCTTTTATACAACGAACATGATCACGTATCTCAAAAACTGATTTTACATCACACACACCGCACAAAGAAGATTGTTTACTATTATAGCTTCATCCAGTAATATGGGTCATAATATATGCTGTTCCAACACTTATGTACATATCTCCATTTAGAACACTTCTATTGATCATCAAAATGGACCAAAAGTACTATTCATTTTTCAATATATGCCAATCTTACATAACGTAGTTAAGTTATCTCACTTTCCTACACATCAGAATATGTATCGGAGATTTAATAAAAGCGAAGATGAGCATATTAAGGTCATCCCACATCCGAAAGTCCGTAAAATCCTTCTCTTTGTTCCGCTACATATTATTAACAACCGCGCTTATAACCTTATATGTATATGCCGTTATAGTGGTTAAAGGTCCGAATATATATGCAAGATATCTAATAAATTTAGAAGAAAGTGTTTAAATTCGTTGTGACTGCTATACCCGTTCAGATATCCAGAAAACTAGGTCAGAGAAAAATTGCCTTCGGAACTAAGTACATTCGCCCTGCGATTTACATAATTCTTACGCAAAATTTTAATTGCTTATCTGTCTTTTTGTTGAAGTTTGAATTAGAGTTCTTCCGATGTGTATACGTCTCCTGAATTTAGATGTAGTGACAGAACTTAGTAATAAGGTTTTATGGTATCAACTACACATGATAAATCAGCTTTATAAGTAGGTATTACTGGCTGATTTATACAGAGCTTGAAGCTTGTGTGTGACAGGGCGTGTATGTTACTGGAATACCTGAAACGGTGATTAGGTGCAGTTGCAACCCTGGACGTGCATTACGTCATGAAATCGTCATAGCGCATACCATTGGTTGATCGGCGAGTCCGCTTTTTCACAAAATAATGTTACAATGTGTTTAACACTCCGCTACTCGCGCTTTCTACACTCGTAGTACACGTAAAAAGAAATTTCTATTTATTTTCACATAGATAGCAATATATAACTTTTTGTGACCAGTTATGAATGTCATTTAGTTGTAAAGCTGCAATGCAGAAAACTGTATGACTAAAAAATTGTTTTTACAGGATTCTAGAGTTGTAGAACACGCGTTAACTTTGCAGTAGTCTAGTAGTCTACCACTGTAATACACGCGATAAATTTCATTTGACGATGTAGTGGGTTATAGTACATGTGAAAAACGTAATATTTTGTGGTTACGTTAGTTGTGTTGATTCGCGCCCACAATAACATCGTGTCTTGTGAGTGTAGTGTTTATAATTTCAATTGACTTGGTGCTATGAATACAAATCCTAAAGATTGGTTGAGGTGGTTTGAAGAACTGGAAGAAGAGGAAGAAAATGATGGGTGTATAGAAGGTAGTAGTGAAGTTTCAGACGAAGATGAAGCAGTTGGTGATAGTTTCACACAGTCATCCGCAATATTCCGAGAAAACGACGAGGAAGATAGCGATTCCAGTGCAGAATATTGCGGTGATACGGAAGAAAATGACGGTAACTCTTCAGATTATTATTTGGGAAAAGATAAACTGACAAAAGGGAGAAAAACTGAGGGTACGAGAAATGGGCACACGAAAAGCTTGAATATCATTTTAGGTACTCCTGGCACGATGGGAGACGCTAAAAGTTGTAAAGATTTCGTAGAATGTCTTAAGTTATTCATTGATGATAAAATAATAACAGCCATTGTTACTTATACAAATATATACATAGAAAGTCGCAAGCACAAATATGCTAGAGAAAGGGATGCTAAGCTAACAAATGAAGAAGAAATTATGGCGCTGTTAGGATTACTATTTATAACTGGTTCGTACAAATCTGGAAGGCAGACTAAAAATGGACAATTTAGGAAAAATCAGGGAAGTGGTAGTATATAGTGGGTAGGTATATAGTGTGTTATTAGCAATTTCCAGAAAATCTATACTCCTTCAGAGTAGTCGACACTAGATGAACAACTAATAGCATTTGGAGGCAAATGTAAGTTTCGACAGTATATTCCAAGCAAACCGAAAAAATATGGGATAACGGTTTATGTATTGTTAGACTGCAAAAGTATGTATACTTATAATCTTGATGTATACGCAGGAAAGCATCCCGAGGGTCCTTATAGTCTTTCAAATTCGGCACAGGAAGTTGTAAAAAGAATGATAACACAAATAGAGGGAACAAATCGTAATATTACGATAGATAAATTCTTTACAAGTGTCCCACTTGCATTTGATTTATTGCAAAAACAAATTACCGTGATCGGTACAATACGTCGAAATAAGAGGGAACTACGAGCAAATTTTATCAATGTCGAGAAAAGAGAAGTGTATAGTACTTTATTTGGATTTTTTAAAGAATTTACTTTACTAATTGTAAGTTATGTCCCCAAAAAAAAAACTTGTATTAGCACTTTCAACTATGCATCATACCGACACTATTGAGTCCGGCGATCGGAAAAGAAACCCGAAATTAGTACATGTTACAATAGTACCAAGTTTGGCGTTGATTGTATTGACCAAAAGTGCGAGGCCTACAATACGGCTAGAAATTCTGAGATGATCTTTGACGATCTTCTTCAATTTACTCAGCTTATCGGGAATTAATGCATATGTAATGTATAGCCATAATAATGGAACCAAGATGCCACGAAGACAGTTCTTGAAAAAAATGGGCTTGGAATTAGTCAAGCCCCTAATGCAAACAAAGGCAAATGCACTAAATATTCCACGATTGTTACGACATCGATGTCAACGTTTTCTAGGAATGAAGAAAGAAGTCTTCGCCAACACAGCGCTTACAGGAACTGTTGGAAAGTGTTTTGTGTGTGGCAGAAAACGTCATAGAAGTACTCCCCAAACGTGCTAAATGGATTTGCACAGATCACTTAGTGAAAGGTTGTGTTTCATGTACTAATAATATGGTAATAGAATCTGAAAGTGAATAGAATCTTTTTTCATTATTACGGTATTAGTTTATTTTATCATATATTTAATTTAAATAAAGTAAATGCAGCTAATTTGGTTATAAGATTTTCTATAATTCGCTGTGCTATAACTGTAGTACACGCGTCATCCATTTAAAAAAAATCGCGCGAGTAGCGGAGGGAAAACTTGATATGAAGGTTACATATGATCTACAGAAAAGGCATATTTTTCTTTCCAGGTGCGAATATGGAAAATTCACCTCCTAAAAGAAGAGAAGTGCAGACTGTTTTTCGGTGGAAGTCAAACCAAAGATTTTGAATATACATATTTAAAACCTGTCAAGAACGGCCCAGCAGTTTGAAAGTAAAATATGTTGAAATAACAGCAAAGCAGCAGGTATACATTTAGTTATATCTTGTTAACAAGCAAACAAGATTAACTTTTAATTATGCTTTTTATTGGTATTTCAGAACTTCGTGTATGCAAAATTTTAAAAACATATGAACAGAATGCTTTTGAGCCATCAACAAAGATGAAATTATTACATGGAGAAGGAAGTACCTTTGTGAAATTGTGACATATCGAAAGAATGGAGCACCAATTTACCGAATGAAACTTTATAAACGCTAGGCATACTGTAACTAAGGTATAGACAAATATGTCTGCAAGACAGGCAACAGGCAGGAAGGAGGTTAATTATTACACATATAGGTTCACCCATAGAATTTGTAGAAGGTGATTTACTTCTTTCCGAATCAGAAAAAAAAACAGGCGATTACCATGAAAACATGAATTAAATTAGCACATGAGAAAGAACTTTTGGAACAAAGTATCACTAACATTTCTAGTGAAAACTGGATAAATGCCATCAAACAATAATTTATAGGAATAGAAAAAATGTAGGAATTAGATAATTTAATGGAGTATGGTATGTTAAGTAAGTTTAATTTATATGTGATAATTATCTCCCGAAAATGAATAACCTTTTGGCCATCAAAAATATTCAATTGATTATTTGACTGTTATTAAGGTAGGACGGTTTTTTAACGTTCTTTGCAAAGTATTAAATTAATGAAGTTATAATATACATATATTCATCATATCAAAGAATAGTTTTGAAAAATACTTACGATATATTAAAGGTTAGATTTCATTAGAAGTGTCAAAATATAACTATGTACTTTGC
Source organism: Popillia japonica (assembly GCA_004785975.1). Classification (NCBI taxonomy): domain Eukaryota; kingdom Metazoa; phylum Arthropoda; class Insecta; order Coleoptera; family Scarabaeidae; genus Popillia; species Popillia japonica. Next base: position 16,810 of record SMLS01068522.1, read on the forward strand.
TCATTGTGAGTCGGGCTCGTTCAATGTTGATGTCAATACAGTGTTGCCAAGCGTTGCTACTGCATTCGTTCAGCATTTTAGGTATAGATAATCGAATTTGTCTAGTCTGGCTTGGGTATAACCTATTTTATATCAGGAATATAAAACTAGGTTTCAATATCTTGTGGGAGATGGTTGGTTATGGATCAAACACTGTAATTTTATTATTGCATTCCTATGTTGCAAATTAATGTCAACATTATCAACCAAAATTTAATCGGAAAAGCGTTTGACGAATCCTTTCCACACAGAAAAGCCGTAGGTATACGTCGAGTGATTGGACCAGCCCAATTATTTTCTCCGGAATTGTAAGAAGTTTTGTTGATTCGTCAGCTGACACAAACGTCTCTAAAACCGCAGGACTGTGACCACCCCAAGAATCCAGCAGTAAAGTGGTACGAGTTCCACTAGCGACTCTGAATAGATACACATCAGTAAACCATTTCTTAACTAGTTTACTGGTCAGTTTGCCAGATGTAAACAGATCACAGTTAATGAAAAAACAATAAAAGCATTTATACCGCAGTTTTTGAATATTAGAAAGTTGTTAATATTACCGTTAACTTCTCGTGTATGGGAATAATCGTAGCATAACTTCAAAACATCTTGGAAAACACCCTCTAACATTATCGAATAATAGATATAGAGATTAGCAGTAAACACAAATTAACTGAAAAATTATATATATGTAGGTTATTCCATTTTCCAACTAGAAGATTTTGTGATTACTAACAAAAGTTGACTCGCCCTAAGAATAGAATTTTAAATGACCCGTTTTGTGCAATAAATTTCAAGCAACAGGCATCAAATGTCAAAACACGTGAATGAACTTAATCAAACATTATTGCAACTGGTGATCGAATGAGTTCGCTTAAAGAAAAAATATATTACTTCTTTCAAAAGAGTGCTATTTTCTCAAGTATTTTTTAGCAATTAAAAGAACACGCCTGCTCTGGAAAACCTATTTATGTTAGTTTCTACGTCGGATGGTTGCTGTCTTCTTCGGTAATATAAATTCATACAAAATACCGTTACTCCTTACTAATTATAAGATTATAACAATAGGTGATAGACGTTAACATCTTATTTTCCAATTCAGTTTCGCCAGAGATTGAATTGTATTATAAATAGATTCTTTGTAGAGCTATGTACTCTTGTAGTATCCACTTCGGCATATACATAGTTTATTTAATATTCAAGACAGAAAATCTCGATGCAATTAACTCAATATCTACGATTTTCAGTACCATTTACCATATTTTCATACATTTCCATGCGGACGAATACTTTGTTAGCTGTACGTTTTTGAGGTATCCTCATTCATTCAAAATAAACTGCATGATTATACACCACGCAGTTCATTACGTTTACGTAATAAAACGAAACAAACTTCCGTTAATGTTTCATTTTATCTTATGCGCTTGTGTTTAATAACACAATTTATATTCCTGCAATTTTAATAAATTTTATTATCTCGGTTAAAATATGCCCTGAATTTAACAAATTCTGTACTGTTACGCCGCGCTGTATGAAACTTCTTGAGATTATGTGCCGTAAATTACGTAAGCGCAGCAATGCTTTTAATGTGCCATATTTATTATTTGAAGAGCACTTTTAACAAAACAGTATGAGAATTGGCGTAGTTAATAGGTTGGTCAGGTTAGTTTGCTTGTTTATTTTTATTTGTTTATTCATAAATTCTATACCTGAGAATATTTAAATTATGTTTAAATTTCAGTTTAAATAAAAAAATTAAGAGCTTCAAATCATTTCTCCAGTTAGATAAACTTTAAAAATTTACTTGGCGGTTATAACTACTATATAACGATTCGTATTAAGGAACATTACGTACATATGTGTTATCGAGGGCAAAAGAAATGACTCAGACTTCAAACAACATGGCCTTACACAGATAATCGAAACATTAGACTACGTATTTGACGCACTGGGCGACTGTAATGAGAGACGGATACCTAGCAGCTAAATTTCAGATAGAAAGATTCGTAATAAATGTAGAGCGATATAGGTATTATTATTTCGTTTACAATAGTTGCATTTACTCTTTATATAAAGAAGTAATGCCCACTAGAATTCTTAACTAGGTCTCGTAAGCACAAGCTGTTTCTTTGGCAAAAGTAAATATGTTTTGCTATTAGGTACGTATGTATAAAACATTTATATTTTACACATGAACAAAATAACAAAATAATGAATTTAGATTTAGGCTGTGTCAAGTGAGCGGTTTAACCGCCGTGAATCGTTCAGTATAAAGTTTGACCAGTGCTGTGACCGATCAGATGATTGGTAATAGTGGTCACATTTGAAATGTGCCCGAAGCGGTCAGAACGCGTTCAGTCAACGAATCGAACAAAAACGTCAAATTCATAAATACTACTGTCATCATCACACGAAACTACCGCTTCAACTACTGTCAAAAATTCTTTGTTAAGTGATATTTTGCATTAATGAATAGAAAAAGCACGAAACAAATCCAAATTACAATTATATTATGGTTGTAGCGATTATAGGTTATGTTTGATGTTAGCTGTTCCTCAATCATCATATAAACTACGTTCAGTGAGCAGTTAGGAATTTTTTAAAACTTTACCAGTCAGTTGTGTGTTGACTTGACACAGCCTTAATTTCTTGAACTATACGTATAATATATATATATTTTTCTGATCTTTATATGCTTATCTATTTTCCAGATATTTTTCTACTTTTAGGTCAATTCAAACACTATTAATTCGATTAAATATGGATCATATCAGGAAAATAAGATAAGTAAGAAAGGTCAGAAGAATACATCTATTAATTAAATACGGATTTATTCCAAAACCTTTATAATTTATTAAGTTTTCGTTACAATTTCGACAGTGAAATAAATTGATATTTAGTTGTGATTTTAGTGTGAAATAATTATAATCTAGTTTTGCTTTTATTAATATTTGTATTTTTGTAATCGGATATTATATTCACTAACTACTATACCTTATGATATAATAGATTACACAATCTCTTAGTTATCTTGTAAAATTAGAGAGTTTCCAAATACTTCAGGATTGATGGGTTTTTAAGTTTTAAATTATCATGAATTTAGTTCAGAAGTGTCAATTGTTATGTTATATGTTATGTGTAATAATACTATTACACCCTTAAATTCTTAATCTCTTTAAAATTACTGTAAGTACAGTAATTGTTGAAACGATTAAAACTTATTACGAAAACTAATGGTGTAAATGTAAATATATTGTATATATTTAGGACATATTGTACAGTTTGTGTTGTGTAGCACATTAAGCGAATGCTAAGAAAATAATATTAAAGCTTCTAATTTTATAATTTTTGTAGTCATTATTTAAACAATATTTTTCACGATAAAATGATGACTAGTTTATCATAACCTTTTTTTTCTTTGATTAATTTTCTTTTATTAATTTATCTACGTTTTACCTGAATTCAGTATCATCATATTGATTGCCAATATATTCACAATTCGCTTGGTTTAAATTCTTTTAAATGCTCGCTACTCTTTGGCTGCGGCTATACGGCTTACTACAGTTGCCCAGTTATGTTTACTTCAATAACGATTCGGAACGGAAAGCCTACACTAGACGCGTTTTATTCCAGCTTCAGTCATTACTTTTGCCCTCGATAGTACATATGCACACCGGATGTCTCAGCGAGACCGTTCATTACAACTTTATGGGTTTCTGGTCAAAATATTAATTC
>SMLS01068527.1:0-27279 GCA_004785975.1 Popillia japonica
TTAAATCTGAAACACGAAAAATAGTTTCCGAACGTTCTTAATGACAGATTGTTGAAAACGCGGATACACAAAATTCGTGTTATTCTGCTACAGATGATTCAAATTGCAACGAATACATGCAATATCCCTACGAATTTAACGTTGAACTTAAGTGTATCTTGCTGCAAAATTTCTCAAATAGGAACAATTGAAATTATTGTGTATAAACAATTAGCACAGTTCCCTATATAAATATTTCGATTGTCCTTATGTAAGTATTATAGAAAATTTTATTTACTAATAAGTTATGCACTCTGATTGTAATTTTTGTTAACTCCATCTCATATTTCAAATACAGAGAATACTAATATGAATTAATAGAGGATAATATTTACTTATTAATAACACTTCAATATTTAGACTATTATTTTAAAGGAAATAGGTTAATTGGCATTCAAAGATTTTTTTCTTTGTGTCTCAGTTATAAACACCCTGCAACTGAATATGAGAAAACTCACCACATTTAAGAATTATATCTGCATTGATGAACGAACTTAGATGTTATTTTCTAATGGTAAAATTACAATTACTACAAAACTTATAGAAATGATTCCTTAATCTTTATTTATTAGGCTCAATGTTGTACCTATGATATTGCAAACTATAAGTTACTTGAGTTTCTTATACTCTGATTTTGATTTAATTGCATTTTAATTGTTTGGTTTTAATATGTAAGCAATATATACATGTATAGTAATACTTATGTATATGTTATATATTTATTGTTTCTATAAAGTTTTTGTTGTTACATTTAATATTTATAAGGTTTGTTGTTTTTATTTTACCAGAAAATGTCACAGTCAAAACTTCAGTTGGTGAAAAACACTTCAAATGATGGTGTCTCATTAGCTATTCAACGAAAGGGAGTTAATATCGGTATACTACATCATCAGCCCAAGAATCAGCAACAAATCGATTCCACTAAACAACACAAAAAGGTATATATTATATAAATATTTAATTTAATTGATGCAATTAATTTAAAATTTGTAATAAAAATCTTGAATGCAGAAACAAAGTTTAAGCAGTACCCTTCGAATTTCAGATTACTGGATTAAAAATTATTAGCAAACAAGTATCTTCGACAAATCAACCGAAACAAACTAAACTTATTAACGCTGTCCCAGTAACTAAACCACAGGTAACAACAACTACTACTCCTTTTAAAACAAAAGTGACAACGCCGATACCCAAAACTCCACCAACGCCAACTACACCTAAAGAGAAGCCAATGCCACAGAAAACCCCAAAGTCAAGACAAGCTGAAGTTGCTTCAACACCGCAACCTAAAACTGAAAATATTCGCGAAAATGTGCGGAAAACGTTAATGGAACAGCTGACGAATCGTATAAAATTAGTAGACGATCTAAAATTAACAGAGGAGGAAATATCTAATATATCAGTGGAGATAGAAAACCAACTATTTAAATGTTTCGGAGACACTGGTCAAAAGTACAGAAATAAATACAGAAGTCTAATATTCAACATTAAGGATATCAAAAATCAAACATTATGGAAAAGAATATGTGAAAAATCAATTAATCCCTATCAATTGGTAAGTATACTTATTTATTATTTTATTGTCAGCTAGTTGTAAGTTAAATACTTGCCGATTAACTTATTGATTCGATAACCTGAACCTGAACCTTTTAGCACATTATTGCTTTATGTTTATGTTAGATGTTAAGATATAATGTATATACATAATGTGCTAATAAACCGCTATCATATTATTATTATTATAAAGTCACAAGACAGTTTACTTACAGTCTTAGGAATTATTTTTTAACAATATTCTTTTAATGTGCAACTAATTGTCGTCTACATAAAAATAATCTTTTGTTTGACTTTTTTTTATTGTAGTAATTAAAGACTTTTTCTTTTAGGTAAGGCTTTCACCGGATGATCTAGCAAGTCAAGAATTAGCGTTATGGAGAGAACGAGAAGCTAAACATCAACTAGACATGATCAAAAAGTCAGAATTGGAACTATTAAATTGCAATCGCCAATATGTCTTTAAAACACACAAAGGTTAGTATTCAAGTATACAATAGTCGCGGCGAACTCTTCTGACACTCGATATTTCGCTAACAATAAGATAAAACCAATAAAACGCATACTACCACTTATTGCAACTGTGTGCTTATCGCAAACAGTTACGGGCTTAAAGCAGTTGTATCTTGTCTGCCGCTTTTGAATATCTTTTTGCAAAACCCACTCCATTGGTGATATCTAATTATGTTTTACATCATAATTGAAAACAATTATCTGCAATTTTTATGGGTAACATTCCTTATTTAGGTAAAAGGTAACACGATCTCATTTATACGGCGAGTCTTACAAATAGCAAGACATTACAAGCATTCTGGCAACGCAGTAGTTGTCCTATCTCACCAGAAATATTTGTTAGTCCACATCAGAGTCTTATTACGAACTTGAACCTAATATATACATACACTGTATCAAATAAGTCTCCATACAGTCGACAAAATGTTTAATTTACGTTGTTAACTTAGTGTCATGCCTATCGAGAAAAAATATTACAGAAGCTATTTAGGAAGTACATGGACACATGATTTGAACAAAAACATTTTGTTCTACAAATTACAAATAAAACAAATTACGTGATAAAGAAATATAAATTCAAACACAAAGAAGTTTCCGTACATGCCAAACCAGGCAGCTGGCTTCATGGCTATAATTTGGCAATTTACCTATTTCACTTAAAAGGAACTTCATAAAAGTTGGAAAGTATTAATTCAGTTTAAATATTGCCTTTACAACGTGCGTCTATTAGTAAAATGAATAAGACGCTTCGTATGGATTTGCAACAATGCATGTAAACAAACCTATATCATTTTGGGAGTCAGTAATATTCAGTGATGAATCTAAATTCAACGTTTCTGGATCGGATGGGAGAGTGATGGTTTGGCGAAAAAAAAAATTACACCTCAAGGTAAAAAATCTATGTGTGACAGTGAAACATAGTGGCAGTAACGTTCTGGTATGAGGGTGTATGAGCGCAGCAGGTGTTGTTCAGAACTTCACTGAGAGTGTACAACTACTACTACTGAAGATGGCGATTTAGGTGGTGAAATAATATTAAATTAATAACTATTAATGCAAGTCACTTATCGGAAATATCATCACAACACTTCGCTGTTGACAAATGTGTCATTCGTTATTGAATACATATAGATTAGGTTATGCTATTTGGTCTAGTCGCAGAAACAAAGCGCCATCGAAGTACTTTAATACCAATAGTTCAGAAAAAAAACTCGATTTGCGTTAATTGATAATAGTGTGTTATGATTTAATTACTGTAAGTGATAATTTGGACCAAAGTAAAGCAATCTCAATCATTTATGCCTTGAAATATTGATTATAGAACACAATTCACATGTATTTTAAACAATAGCAAATTCGTATTTTAAAGTTGCTAATATGACGTTATAACACGTCATATTACCAACTGGGAGAACTAGTGCTGCACCAGCACTGCCAAGTGCAGCGTCATTTGAGGTGATCACTGATTCCGCACTCGTTCAGAGCACATTTGTATATGAATAACATGTAACAACTCCACATTGCACTAGAACTGAACCCGTACATTGTGAGAGGTCCAGTTTTTAGCACTCAAGATCAAATATAGTAACGTACAGACATGGTCACTCCTACGTAAAACCACCAATTTTCCCAATGGAGCACGTACAATTCTTGCACGGTACCAGTGCTCGGCCGAGAGGAATAGCCAGCACCAACTTAGTGCACTTTCAGTTTCACCGTTTATCAAATATTAATTGGAGATTTGTACATATAAAAAACCTGTCCCAAAATAGTATCTAAAGATTTCACAATTGAGCAAAAGAGCGGTTGATCTTGTTAAAAGAACTGCCGAAGCACAATTATACACACTGAGAATTGTTCAAAAATGTACAAATCATCAAATCCATACTAATTTGCTTCTTTGGCACTAGAGGTCTCGTTCACAAAGAACTCCAGAGCAAACTTAATCAATTTTCTTTCAAAGATATCTCTGGAAAGGTTGGAAAAAGTGTGAAAACGGCATTACCCACAAGTGAATTTCCACATAAGATCGCTCCATGTCACACAGCCACTTCCATTGTAGATTGTTTGACATCAAAAGGCATCTCTATGGTTTCTGAGCCCGCATGCTCTCTCCCTGCCATCAGTTTCCTAAATGTTATTTTTTTTAAGTTTATTGTCAGTAACTTCTTTTTAATATCTACGATTTTAACATTTTAGGAGAACAGGTATTTGAAGATGATCGGCCAACAGATCAAACTGTGACAGAGGTGATCACTGGTCTGGGAGCAGATAGTACATCAGCAGATAAAGAAGAAGGCAAGAAGGAACTATCTAAAGACAAAGATCGAAAGTTTTCTTCAAAACATAAGAAAGAAAGAAGCCGAGATAAGGATAGGAAATTGAGCAAGGAAAAAAGTGACAGGTATGTATACCTTTCGTATTTTATATTGCTTTGTACAATACTTTCATTATTCAGCAAAGACAAAAGGAAAGATCCTCGATCTACTAGCAGAGATAAAGACAGAGAAAGAGATAGACGAAAAAGATCTAGAAGTCGAGATCACAATAGACATAATGAGAAAAGACGATCACGCAGTAGAGATAAAGAACGACATCGAAGATCTCATAAGAGTTCCAGACATAAGAAAGATGTACATAACACCACAGAAAAATTAGACAAAAAGTCAAAGGAGATTTTGGAACAACTTGTTGACAAACAAATTGTTCCTCCTTTAGAAGATAGATTATGGAAACATGTTCCACAAGAAGATATTGTACAAGGTATTAATTGTTTCTGTATATAATACATATAATTTCGTATATATCGAGGACCACGCTCTAATGAGCCACACTGCGTACTAAATCTACAAATTCCTATTATAACTATTTATTACAAAATTAATAATATATCTTGATAAAAACAGTAATGTTACAACAAAATTCAGTTAAAATTGGAACACCCAGTGATTATAGGATTGGGAAAAAAGTGACTAGTACATCCATAATTAATAACAGTTGCTAAATGTAGAAATTTTCGTAGATATCTTGAGTTGATATTTAGTATTGGCAGATTGTATAGCCACTAGCATTTAACACGTAATCAGTAACATTTAAAGTAAATCTTTAAGCAGCAAAAATAATAACTAGAATGCAGAAATTCAGAATACAGACAAAATGGTCACAATCGATAATCTCCAATATTGCTTCCTGTTTACAACCAACTTCTATCGTGAAATTAGGGTAACAAAGTCCACGGATAACTAAAAGCTATCTCATTTTGTATACAAATTTTGAATTTTTTTTTTTATAATTTTCAATTAATATATTATACTTACTGTAACTATACACAAAAAAAAACATATTGACGTAATTTTATCGCGTTACTAATATTACAACACCACTAAATAATATCGTGCGTACTTTTACAGCAGCAACTGTTGAAAGTGACAGTGATCATGAACCAACGTCGACAGTAACCATTCCTACTCCGCCTAGACCTACAGAACCTGATGAAATACCGTCAATTCAAGCAATTGATGTACATGAAAAAAATGGTATTTATTTTGTGTTGTAGTAATTGTACGTTATTACACACTTCTTGTATTGTTTCAGAAAAGCAAGACATTATTAGGACCGTTAGTATAGACTCCACAGAATCACTTTCTCCAAAAGATGATAGTCCTGGTTTATCGCCAATCATAAAACCTCAAACTGAACATGTTTGGAAAGGAACTATAAATATGGTAGATGTTGCGCAGATATCGATAACGGCACATGAAGTCTCTGGTATAGTTAGAAAAAGTTTTTTCGCTATAAATAATATTGACACCATTTGTTATTACAGGTGATTGTAGTGGACTCAGCGAGGAGCTTCCTTCTTCATTAGACATAGTTGGTAGAATATCACCAGAAACTGTATGGGATTATATAGGAAAAATGAAATGTTCAAATAGCAAGATGATTTCATTATTAAGATTAAATGCGACTAATATTGAAGAAAAAATGCCATATATAGCGTTATACAGCTACTTATCAAGCAGAAAGAGACTTGGTGTTGTGAAAAGTACTAACAAAGCGGTAAAGGATTTTTATATATTTCCACTTGGTGGTCAAATGCCTATACCACAAGCATTATTGCCAATTAATGGACCAGGTAATGTTTTAGTTTTGCTAAAGTTGTTATATATAACAACTATTTGCTTTTAGGTTTTGAAGAAAGTCGACCGCCGTTACTTGTTGGTGTTATTGTTAGAGATAAACGAAAACGTCCTATAATAGATTCGACACCAGCTGTGATACCTAAAAAAATTAAGGTTGACGTAGCCGTTGTTCCACCTGCTGCATCAACACCTCCTATTTCAACTGCATCTACTCCGTCTCGATCATATACGCCACCTCCAAACAGAGATCCAAGAATAAAGATACCATATAATCCTACTACTATGCTACCTACGCCTCCCATTAACACATCTTCACCCCCCACACCAGGAGATGATATGGGTAAATTGAAAATGCAGTTAAATGTGCGTATATTTATTACATTATGATATGTTTATAGATGAACCGTATAGTCCAGAAGATTCAGATCCGGAGGCTACTACGCCTCCGCTACCAATAGCAGATCCAACACAATTGACAAACAACTTGCCAGTAATTCCGAATGCAATTAAACAAAGTTCTTTCCTTGACACAGCTCTTCCAACACAAACATTTAAACCATTCACGAGTAAATTTGATACAATTCCAGGTCAGTATCATTAGGCGTTTACGATAATTGGAGCGCTCCACACCGGTATGTACCGAAAGCATTCGATAATGCCGGTACATGTAACATACCGCGTTTGATAATTGTACTTTATGTGTCAGATACATCTACCAGCTGGATCTGCTCTTCGAATAGATACATGCGGTAGATCCATAAACATAACCTACAAACACAATTTCTGCGGTCTGACTAACCTGCATCAAGCATTGTGCAATGTCAAAATGCAACTGCGCACAACTGCGTGATCAACAAGGGCGTTCGATAAATACTTACTATTCTATCTACCGGTAACCAATCACCTGATTACCACAGTTACTGGAATGTATCTACCGCTCCGATTATCGTAAACGCCTATTATGTATATTTTAAATTAGTTATTCAAATTTCTGTAAAATCTTGATAGGCTCTCGTGACTACCATAAAGAGACTTTCTTGTGTTTGTAACATTTCCGTACAAATATTCGTTGTGTCAAGCATCGTTCTCTGAGGAAACATTGATCAACACAACGAATGTATTTCCTTAAAACGTAACATAAAATATACAGTAGAAAATATACATGTAGAAAATCCGTACATGGATAAATGAGTATATGAGCAGCGTTAGTCTCCATATTTAAACGGTTATATTTCCTCCTGAATCCTAGTCAAAAAATTAATTATTGTTATTTTTTTTGTTTCAATGCCACAACTAAATACAGTGAAACCTGTTTAAAACGGAATCGACTGGGACCAAAATATTTTCCTTTATACACAGGTTTCCGTTTTACTCAGGTTATTATACATACCATGAGATCATTTAAAAAATGACTTAAGTATGCCTTGGATAGAAATTCACATTTGGTAGCACTGACTTTAAGTTAATTAAAGAATTACAGTAGAATATATGTCACTTAATTTGACAGATCTATAAATTTATTTAAGATATTTCTGATTATCCTTTTGTGCGTTCCATAAATAATGTTCGAACAGGAACATAAAGTTTTTATTGTGGAGAGTTATTTTAGGAATGGAGTGATTAATGATGGACAGTGGTCATATTCTATTCCTTCGTGTATGCAAGAGTGTCGTGATAGATATCCATATTTTTCAGCAGACTACCATACACTGTTGACTAAAATACAGAAGGTTATTCGTACGTTTAGAGAAACGGGTAGTGTATCCCGAAAACCAGGTAGCGGTCCACCAACCAAACGAACAGCAGAGGTTATCCAAGATGTTGAACAGCACATGCAACAGTCTCCTAGAATACCTATTCGGAGACTGGCACAGGAAGTTGAATTATCCTACGGTCTTGCCAGAAAATTCTTAAAAAATATTTGCACATGTTCCCCTACAAAATAACTGCAGTGCATCAAGTCCTTCCTCGAGATTCTGGTTCCCGAATTACCTACTGTCAATGGTTTTTAAATAATTGTAATGACGATATTCTGGATAGGTCCTTTTTCTCGGATGAAGCGTGGCTTCACCTATCTGGGTATCTTAATAAACAAAATATGCGGATATGGGCTACCATTAACCCTAATGAGTTTATTCAAACTCCTTTGCACTCTCAAAAGGTTGGGATATGGATGGCAGTATCACGGAGACGCATTGTTGGCCCTATATTTTTTCAAGATACAATAAACGTAGAACGTTATCGAAATAATTTGTTACAACCTTTTATCGAACAGCTGCATGATGACGAACTTTTCCACGGGTATTTCCAGCAGGATAATGCTAATAGAAATGTAAATTTTCCTGCAAGATCTCCAGATTTAACCATTATGGATTATTTCATTTTCTCATATCTGAAAAATGCAGTATTTAAAAACCCAATTCATACGTTAGAGGAACTTATGAATGCAATTACCAATATGTGCAACTCAATCACTCCTTTAATGCTCCAAAGTGCATTTGCAAATATGACGCGTAGAGTTAATTGCTGTATAGACGCTGCAAGATCGTATTTTGAGCACTTATTGTAATTGGTTAACAGGGTAATTTTCAGTTTTTGAATAAATATCCTTTCTAGTTTGATTTTCTTAAAAATCAATTATGTTTTTGATGTGTACATAAAATTAACCTCCTTTTGATAATATCAAACAACTGTCAGTGTTGTTCTGACAGCAGTATTTTAAAATCAGTGCTACCAAATGTGAATTTCTATCCAAGGCATACTTAAGTCATTTTTTAAATGATCTCATGGTATGTATTAAAATATGAAATTCTAATGTTTCGTTCAACCGTCCAATCTAAAGCATACCAACGCGTGAAATTCCAAAATTTTAACGAATTTGCTAAAGTTCTAAGACAAAATAAGCAACTATAGTAGATCATATTGCAGAAAAAGGAACACATTTATACATACATACATACCTATTTTATTTTATTGATATAAATATATGTATGAACGTTACTTTATCAACGTCCGACAAAAGATCGAACATGTGTGCACAACTATGTGTATTCCCTTTGTATTCCGTCTTCCTATTGAGTCGTTTTAACTAGTAATCCACACGTGTGATACATTTTTCAATAGACAAAGTGTTTCCTTCATAGGTGGCCGTCAGAAATGGTCTGTTTTCTAATCGTAAATCAAGCCAAGGATCGTTGCCGGTCATTTGAAGTATGTAAACTCTGTTATTTATGGTGGAAACCGATTCCGTTTTATGGAGGTTCACAATACTTTTTGGTCTAAATTTATTAGTACGGTTTCGCGTTAAACAGGTTCCGTTTTAAAGAGGTACAGTTGCTATGTTTTTTTACGAGGACGATTCCGGACTATGAAAATTTTCCGCCTTAAACAGTTTTCCGTTTTATCAAGGGTCCGTCTTAGGCAGGTTTCACTGTATTCTTCAATTATTTAAACTGACACGCATTTGACAAAATCGGGGTTGACTCCTCTTCATCTTTCTCATTTACGGTCTCTTTTTGTGTGTTATTCACTTCTTCAATAAGATTTTCGATAGAACGGACTTCGTAGGTTGCAACATTGTCATCAAAGAAAGAATATCCAGGAAAACCCTGCAGTATCGCGGATTTTTCTTCTTCCAGCACGACGTCAACTTCATTATTTCGAAAACCTGCTTTCTTGAAACAATTTTATATGGTTTCCGACCTAATAGCTTCTCAGGCCGGTGCAATGTTTAGAATCGTGTCATGCACATTTAAGGGTCGTTTACTACCAGGATCTTCCTTTTCAAGATAGCGATGTATCATTCGTGTTCTGTAATCTTGTTTAAGGACCTTTATAATACTCTGATACACCGGTTGCAATTTGCTCGTTCCATTTGGCGTCACAAAAGTAACTTGATATTCCTTAGCTTTACATCTTTAGGGTAAGCGGGGAAGTTATCAATGAACAGAATTACGCGCCTACATTGAATCTGGAAGTGATAATCTAAAGCTTTTCACTAGCCGATGAAATGAAGGACAGTCATCGAAGCTCGAGATTGTGGATCGTATATTACAGAGAGCGATCTTACGTTTTTGAAGCAACGTGGATTTTTCGGTTTACCAATCACTAGCAAACGTAACTTTTACGACTCAACAGAATTGGCACAGGCAAGGACAGTCAGTCTCTTTTTACTTGCCTTGCCACCATGACAAGTTTCTCACTTGCAGGCATAAGATATATGTAAGTATCTGGCATCAATTTAAAAATAAACCGAATTCGTCTACGTTAAAAATGTTTTACCTTTCATAATTTTGCAACAATTCAGATTGATGTCATCAATATCTTTTTGTACCGTTGTCTCTGATTGTCTCATTTGACTGTACACAATGTCATGTCGATTTTTTAAAAGGATCTTTCAGCCGTTTGAAGCGGTAAAATATGCGATTTATAAGTTTTCAGCAATTTTACACGCTATCTCGCACAATATGAGACCCCTTATACGGAATTTTAAAGCTCGTGCTGGATGAAGCACAAGACTTTCTCTGATTTATCAAACTTTTCTACCCTTTGCTTTCTTCTCTTTACATCTCCCAATCTCTATTTTCCTTTAACTTCTTCTGTATTCTTTAAAATGATGCGTAACATAGAAACTGGTAACTGTAGCTCAGCAGATAACTGATTTGATGTTTGTGATGTTTCATCATAAGTGTGCAATATCTTTTTTTTTCTTGAAGTGACAATACTTTTCGCTTAATTGTAGTCGCCTTTTAACATACGCAGGTACACGTCTACTTAAGTCAATACGTAAATGAATTTGGAAAAGAAGGCAGGTAGAAAGGGATTATGACGACATGGAGACAACAGTTCGGCGCGGCGTATTCGTGATCGCTTGCGCAGCTGACTGTTGTGAGTGGAATAGCATGTAAAGATAATGGCGTATTAAACGGGATGACGAATTGTATTGAGTGATAAAATGTATGAAACCATGCTTCAAGTTGTAGGGAATTACGTAAAATGACATGCGGGAAATCGTATCAAGCGGGTTTTACTGTCTCTGACAATTATCACTTATTATACATATAACATTTTCTCACTTAATTGACTGCATACTCACTTAAGTTACAAAACTAAATATATTTCAAAGTTTACATTTGGCTGTGTTATGTTTGATTTTAATAAGTAAATATTGATAAGACATCTGTTTATTAGCAATATATGGGTTTTACGGCGGCTTCTTAGTGTTACCACAGTAGATATCTGTTACAAGGTTAAAAAATTGGTGTACAAGTTTACAAAATTGACGAGCTACCAGACGGATGATTGCTTCTGAACGTATTAGGAGTGAACTACATGCCATATATAGCAGATTATTTTGTGCTAGCTGGCTTTTAATTTAATTTAATTAAACACGCAATGAAACAAATAACTTTGATATGATGTGTTCTTCTAGTCTAACAAACAAAGTCGTTCAAAATTTGATAATGTAAACATTAGAAGGTTTCATATTGTCGTACTGATAAGTGAAGCTAATAGTAACTTAAAAAAACCACCCTGCTTAGTTAATTGAACTACTATATCACACAGTCAAATCACTGTCAAAAAACCGGTTATCTACATCTGGTTTATTATTTTGTATAATGTATATAGGCTATTTATTAATTTTAACGTATTATAGGTTTAGAAGAACCTGCTCCTCTTCCCTCCAATAGCGTAGAATTACAAAGAAAAATGGCCGAACTCGACCAAAGGATCGCAATGCACAAAGCAGAAATTGATAATATGTCTCAAGATCTAGTATCGGCAACCGCATCTGATATTGGAACGTCTGCTTTAGCAAATATTGCACTACCAAGTAATTTACAGCAGATATTAGATAGTATAAAAACAATTGGTGCAGTAACAAACGAAACAGTTGATGCACAGGTATATAAATGCATATATATATTAACCTTGTAATTAACTTATATATTGTTTGTTATTTTGCAGCCTGCTAAAACCGTTCAGACCTCTCAACAAGACTTAACAATACCCTTAATGTTGCCTAAAATAAGTTCGCGGCCACTTACTGGAACAGCTGCTGCTTCCCAGAAAGCAGACGGTTTATCTCCGACTATACCTTTAAATTTACCCAAAATAAAAAGCAAACATTCGGCCACAAATTCCCCGCAGAGAATGGTTGACGAAAAATCAACTAGCGTGCTGAGCTCTTTAAGCGAAGAAGATTTAATTAGAAAAGCAGAAGAAATGCTTGGTGAGACTGGACCTGTACAAAAAAAGAGCAAAGATAAGGAAATAGCAACCCCTGCATATAACCAAAATTTTTCTACCATTTATAATACACCTCCGCCTGTCTTACTTGCCCCATCGAATATTTTAAATTCAACCACCGTTACACCACCTTTAAAGCGTTCGAAGATTGATTTAAGTCAACCTCCAATACCCGGACTTGAAGATGAATGTTAAAGAATAGAAATTCTTTCGTTTTGTTTGACTTAATTTATATCAATATCCAACATAGATTATTATTTAAGCGAACAAAATTTTTTAACTGATTGGTGCTAAAAAACATTATATCAAAATTGACCTTGAGAATGACAGTTAAATATGAAAAATTATTTAAATTTTTTCGTCAGTATCTTCCAGGTTCTACTATTTTATTTTAAAGATTCAACTATAATTTAAAGTTAGATTGTTGTGTATATTTATGTAGTTTATACTTCTAAAAACTAATGTAAAATTTAATAGAATCGAAAGAAAATATCAGCCTAGAAAATTTCTAGAATTTTGTTGAATTTATTTTGATTAAGTACAAACATTTTGATTATGTGATGTTTAAACAAGTCCTTTGGCGTTTAGTTTATATGTATATTAATATCGGAATGGATTATGTTAATTTCTCAGAAGTTATGCTTTTATTAATAACGAACATTTTACAATTGTATGTGTTCTTATCATGTATTTTGTACAAAGATTTTAATTTAGTTTAGACTTGCAATAAGTAGTCTACACTCGACTTTGTAAATATTTCATCATTTTAAAAATTTGCGTGTATCTTTAGTTTTATCTACAGTTAATTTCTGTATATGTATAAAATTAATAAACTTTTCTGTTGTAAAATTTTTTGTCATATTTTTAACAGAGATATCTGACTATACGCCTACAATAGTTTTATTTCAAAAAATATTTCTAGGAGTCTAAAATACAATTGAAAGTAATCATGTTTGGAATTATCAGTAGTGTAGTATAATTTATTGTAATAAGTTATGGTAAGCATTGCAACAGTTTTTTTTTCTAAAAAATACTATTACGTTAGTGGATTCTTGGATTGTAGGTACATATAAACTAACTCCAGAGCGTATAATTTTTTCAAGTGCGCATTAGCTATCAGTCAATGCAAAGTTATCACATTCACTGGAAAAAGAATGCTAAAAGGCCTAGAACCAATAGTGTTGGGAGGTGAAAGGGTTCCATATGCCAAAGAGGCAAAATACGCTAGGGTATGGTTTGATCAAAGACTTACATGGAACACATACATCCAAAAAACAACCAGCAAGGCCACTATTGCCCTAGGAAGATGCAGAAGGCTTTACGGGAGAATCTGGGCCCTTAGCCCCAAAATGACTGTGGTTGTACACAAGGGTAGTCAGACCCATGATACTCAACGGAGCAGTACTATAGTGGCCAAAGGTGCAGCAGCCGGAGGCGGCCAGGGCGCTAAGTGGGGTTCAGAGATTAGCGTGTCTCTGTTCCACCGGCGCGATGAGGTCAGCCCCTACTACGGCGTCGAAGGTTATCCTAAACTTGCCACCACTACACATCTACATTCAAGGAACTGCGAGGTCCGCAGCATACAGATTGATGTATAAGCAAGCTCCGATAAGTAGGTCGCACGGTGGTGAACATCAAAAATTAATAAACGAACTTAAAGAGGCACCCGTTACGGAGATGCCAAGCGATGTCATGGTTCAGGAATTTAACCTGGATAGGAAATACCAGACAAGAACGGCTGGGAGAAATGTCCTCTAGTAAGAGCGCATGTTTTTGGGAACATACATACAAAACGAGGATTATCATTTATCTATCGACAAAATGCTATATGTCTACGATAATCATTTAGTTGTAAGTGCTGTACTCTGTGTACATGGTACAGATGTAAGCCTTGCTCCTTGAGTGCTTTTAACACCCTTTTTTGTGAAATGCGCAATTGAATACTAATCCTCCGTGAGCTGGTAGTTGCGTCTTCTTCTACTACATCCAGAATATCTTCTACTTCTTGCAATTGTTGTTGACTGTCTCGTTCAGATATTGTTTACCCTGGAAAGCTTTGAGGTATCACACACTTACAACTCGAAAACAAATAAAAATCGGATAACTTTTGAGTTTTTTTACATTATTTTCACCTATAGAATACACTCCTAGAGTTTGGTCGATTCCTCACGACTCACCTTATATAATTAACAAACCATAATACTTAACATGCGCAACAACAACTGCTTAACTTTTACTCTACAGTTGTTCTCAATCAAATTGGAACAAGCGTTAATATAAATGCTTTAATTTTTATAATACATTATTACATTCATGTTTCTGTCCGATTATATTGGCTTTTAAGAAATGAAAAACGTATGTCTATATTCCTGCAAAACACTTGCATACAAAAATCGCACAGTTCACTTTCTGAGGGCTAATATACAAATATTTTCTAAAGTAACTGGCTTTAAGATACGATATAGTGTGATCATTGTAATTATAAAATGGTCGGGCGAATTACAAAGTTTTCGAAGAGTGAAAAATTGCCGAAACACGAAAAACTGAGTAATAGCCGAAAGTATTAATAAAACCAAACCTAAGCTAATATGACCGACATAGCTAAGAGTCAAATGATGCAGATGAACGATAATGTTCAAAAACCAATTAAAACATCGTCTCTTACAGCAACAACGTTGACAAAATTCTTAAGAAACTGTTAAAAAAGGTGCTTAACCTGTTGAATGTAAAATTAATTTATCTAGATACAATAGATTACGTCGTCAGTTTGAACCCAAAAAGATATCAACGGTAACACGGAAGCAATTCCTTAATGTTGCGGGAATGCGTATCCGCTTTACGAAAATTTAGGAGGAACCACATGTCGAATGCAATTGCATTTTATTACGATACAGATCCCAACTACTCAGGGTTTTTTTGAGCTAGCTGTTTTACAATAAATTGAACTAAAACTGGTAAAGATATAATTGTAGTTCAATATGTCTGGGGAGTATTAAGGGATTACGAAGACGCAAAACTAAAGAAAGAACAAAAAATGGTGCTATAGACGAGTGGCTCAATACTTTCCGTTTGTAGAAAGTAGAAAGCTGGTCGACTCTGTTCAAGAAGACAGGAGGCAGTAACCCAAAAGGGCACTAAAAAATATTAAATTGTCACTATTAATTTAATTGATTTATATTTCTTTATTTTATTATAAAAATAAATTATTATTATTGTCATCTAAGTTATTTATTATAATTATAATAAATGTTTTCTTAGGATAAAGATACATGGTAATAAAACTGTAAATTGTAGATCCTGGTGTCTGCTTTTTTAACGTTTATCTGCTGTTATAAATTTGAACGAAAACATGTCTTGATGTCAATCAGCCATACGATTTAAAAAATCAAATCACACGCAGATGGCAACACCAGCAACACTGTCAGACAATAATGAGAATTTTTAGAGATGAATCATTCGAATTTAATCTTTTAAATTCTTTATTTAAGTCACTAAGGTGTTTATGTTTATGAGCAGTTTTATATTACATTTGGGCGAAGTAGTGAAACTTTATATTTATTAAAAATGTTTTCAAGTGGTCCAAATTACACTAAGTTAAAAACTCATTTAAGGTTAGCTATGAACAGATTAAAGTTATTAGAAAAGAAGAAGGCGGAACTAACTCAAAAATCTAGACGCGAAATAGCTGATTTTATTCAAGCTGGAAAGTATGAAAGAGCAAAAATACGAGTGGAACAAATAATAAGGTACATTAAGTAGAACATGGGGCGTTACAGTAGATATAAAATTAAATACACCTAATTTCCAGGGAAGATTATTTAGTTGAAGCTATGGAAGTAGTTGAAATGTACTGTGATTTATTATTAGCCAGATTTGGTTTAGTAACACAAATGAAGGAACTCGATGATGGTATTGCTGAGGCTATTGCTAGTATTATTTGGGTTGCCCCTCGCTTACAAGCTGATTGTCAAGTAAGTATGACTTCATTTTGAAATATAACAGGTTTTATATAAAAATATTGTCTATAGGAGTTAAAAGTTATATCGGACATGTTAGCAGCAAAGTATGGTATCCAATTTGCTGAAGGCTGTAGAAATGAGTCGGACACTAGAATTAGCCAGAAACTAAAACACAAGTTATCTATACAAGCCCCACCTAAGCTATTAATTGAGAAGTACCTTATAGAAATTGCTAAATCATATGACATTCCATACGAGCCTGATCCACAAGTTATGCGAGAAGAATCAGATGGAGTACTAATTGATTTAAGCGATAAAAATAATTTAGGCGGAATACCACAGCCAGTAGGTTTTATTGGTTATCCACAGCCACCACAGCTACCGTATCCAAGTCCTTTTAATTATCCCGTAAGTAAAATATGTATATTACAGCATGTTAAATATGAGCAATACTTTTTCTCTTATGTTAAGAATACTGTAATGGCTTCTTAATACTTTATTAAGATTTAATAAATACTAGTACACAAACATGTAATAGAAAAATATCTAGTCATTTATAAAATACAACAAAAACTATCATCGTTATTAATTTAACTTTACAGAGAAAAATTAAAGTATTTATTATATTAATAACTACCTTATTATAAAAAAATACATTTTAACATATTACATAGGGCTTATCTAATACGTCTCTTGTCACACATTGCTGACACGCACCCTCAGGATACTCTTCCACATAGTCCGGTCGACTTTGAAAGCGCTATAGTTCACCCTTATATATGTAGGCTTGTCGCTTCTGTCGGGGCATGTGCCGCTCATTTGTGAGCTCTGCTGATCCATTTAACGCGGTGAACCAGTCGGCATGGTTCCTTCCATATTATCCTTTTTGTTACAGATTGTGATGAGTTTTTGCACTTTCTGTTATTTTTCTCTACTCCTTCCTGTCCATGATCTTCTCTCTCCAATTTCCAACTTCCATCCTTCGTAGATCTGCTAACATTTGGTCCTGCCATCTGATCCTTGGTCTGGGCTCCATCGGTCTCCAATTAATTATTTTTCGGATGGGTGAATCATTTTCTTTTCTGAGTATGTGCCCGAATCATTTTATCCTTTGCTCTTTTATATATCGTGAAATGCTCTCGCCGTTCATTAGATTTCTTATTTCATGGTTCATTAGTGGCCTAAGTTCTCCGTGTATTTTCATTGGTCCCAAGATTCTTCTTATGATCTTTCTTTCCAGGATTCTTAGTTTCTCTTCGTCCTTATTCGATAGACACATTGTTTCTGCTGTGTAGGTTATGGCCGGTCTTATTGCGCTTCTATATAATTTTAGTTTTGTGTTTTTACTAAGTTCCTGGTCTTTTAGCAGTTTATGGAATTTCCAGTATACTCTGTTTCCTGTTTTAATTCTCTCGTCAATTTCCACATCCCTATAATTTTTCCCGTTTATAGACACTCCTAAGTATTTGAAGTGTTCTACCATTTGGAAATTGTATCCCGCAACCCTCAAATCATCCCAGCGATCTTGTTTTCTTGAACTCGTCATATACTTAGTCTTCTGTCTATTGATTATTAAACCTCTGACCTTTGCCTGCCTTTCTAGACATAGTGTTGCTTCTTGTAGGCTCCGTTTGTCTCTTGCTACTAGCGCTAGATCATCTGCATACCCTATAATCTGCGTTGAACTCTGCATGATGGTTCTTTCCAGCCCTGCGTTGTTAATAACTTGATCCACAGCGATGTTGAAAAGTGTTGTTGACAGGCTGTCCCCTTGCCTCACTCCTACTTTAATGTCGATGTTCCCTGTGTCTCTATCTTTTGTACTAACTTTGGCTTTGGAGTTCTCCATTGTCATCTTTGTGAGTCTGATGAGTTTCGCGGGCACATCCATACTATCCACATCCTTCAGGAGTTGATGTCTAACTATAGTATCGAAGGCTTGTTTAAAGTCTATGAAGAGTGTATGCAACACTATGTCATGTTCGTAGCATTTCTCTATAATTTACGTTATTGTGTGTATCGCGTCCACTGTCGATCTACCCCTCCTAAATCCCTGTTGGTACTCTCCTAGCTTTTTTTCCGTGTATTTATTTAATCGGTTCCTTATTATGGAAGTTAGCAATTTGTATGTTGTGTTCAGTAGCACAATCGCCCTATAGTTGTTGCAGTTTGTTGGGTCTCCTTTTTTGAATATTTTCCCGTTTTTCCAGTCAGTTGCCATCTTTTCTTCTATCCAAATTCTAACTATTAGGTTATATACTCGTTCCCGTACCCCGTTCTGTATTAGTTCATTACTAATGTCGTCTGGTCCAACTGCTTTATTCCGTTTTAGATGTTTCACTACTTCCATAAATTCTTGGTAGGTAGGTATTTCTTCCTCTCGGATTTGGTTGCTTCTTATTTCTTCTGTTTCTCCTTCTCTCATTGCTAAATCATTGTAAATTTCTGTAAAGTATGATTCCCAATCCCTTTTATTTATTTTTGCTGTTGTTTTATTAGTGTTTGTATTGTGTTTTATGTATTGACATAGTTTCTTATTGTCTTTGTTGTTTTTTTCTAACTCTTGCATTTGTTCTGATATCCAGTTTAATTTTTTTGTTTTGGAGAGTTTATTTGTTTCTTGTTTTAACTTCCTGTAGTTGCTCAACTCTTGTTGTATTCCTGTTGCTATCCATTTCCTTTTTGCTTGGTTTTTTTTTTCTTTCATATGTTGACGTTCTTTATCAAACCATTCTTTTGTGTGTTCACATGTTCTTGATGGTATTGTTTTCTCTGCTGCTTCGATAATGGTAGGTATTATGTTTGTCCATTCAGTTTCAATTTCGCTTTCGTTGTAGGTTTCTAGTTTATTTTGGACTTCAGCCGAGTATGCTCTCTTTGTTTCATTTGTCATTAGCCTTTTTGTATTCCATTTTCTTCTATTTTTAGTGTTAAATTGGTTTCTGATTGTTTTCATTCATTCATTCATTCAGTTCACCCTTATTCAATTATTTAATACTGTTAAATAGCTACGCACTAATTATAATGGCGCTAGGTAAAAGTGGTAGATTGAAATCTTTTTTGATTTTTATGGAGAATTTCGTATTTAACAGATTAATATAACAATATCCATTGAAGTCTTCTGAAGGTTGTCAAGTAAAAAAGTTTTCACTTGTCTTCTCTGATCATGTCAGTTTCTTCAAAACACTTGAGAAGTCTTCAACAGGCTTATTTGTGTACAAAAATTTTATGTATGTAACGAATATAGGTACTTTAGTTAGTGTAACGAATGTGCACTAGTACACGAATAGCGTATTTCCCGAGGCTGCTCCGCGAAATCGCGATACTCACCTTAACAATTATATATTTTAACGGTTTGTGAAGGTGTAAAGTTGCAAAAGAAAGTTCTGAGACTAGTTGTATTGAATTGTTCATTACAGAACAACACCTTTGCATTATGTATAAAAAAACTTAATCTAACAACAAACTGGTAATGAATAAATTGCAGGACTATTTATACTAATAACTTTTTATAGAGTTTCTTTTACTGTTATTCGAAAGAATTAATCATTCGAAATTGCTCAGCGCTACTCTTCAAAATCAAAGTAAGTAATGATCCTTTCACTCTCTACTATTTCGTTAAATTGATATTGAGCAGGAAAGAAGTGTAGTTTTATAAATCTAGCTTAGTGCTGCACTTCTATTTTAGCAAAAGTTTCCATCACAGATATTTGGCGAATATGAAATATCAGCATTATTCTTCTAACTAGTTTAATAATCAGTTAAGGCAGTAGTGGACATGTTTAAGATTCTAAAACCTATCGGCCTGTATTGAATAATTTTCTTATTGGACTAATTTTTCGAACTAGGAATAAACTTTTTTAAATGGTATCCGCAGTTAGCTAAAAGGAGTTTATTGATACCGTGTCAACAATATACCACCTCATATGGCCATTTTGTTAAAAAATTTACTTAGAAGCATTTTAACGGTTTTTATTCTCATCGAATTGACAACGGTATACGAAAACATACTTAGCGTCAACGATGCTCGAAAGACACTTCACTAACAATAAGAAGAGTTAACCGGAATGCGTTAAGTTTAAGATTACTTGAATTTACTACTTGGGCTGATATTAGTTAACTTTATTAGACTCTCTATAGTATGCATATAAGTCGAACATCATTTAGCTGCGAAGTAAGAACGTTGAAACATATGCAACGCACATATCGTATCTATGAGTATCTTTAATCACACGTTTAAATGAAAAATCGTATATGATTTAGCTGCAATAACTTCTATAGCCACAGTTGATAGATTGGGATAGGTTTACTCTGCCATTGTATACTATACAGATCGTTGCATCGCAGGTGCCGTCAAAATATTATATCGATAGTTGAACGGTATGTCTTAGTTAAGTCCATATGCCGCGCGGGCGCCGATACATGTTGCAGAGAATACGTATGAATATTTCGTTATTTGCAGTCTCCAGTTAGGCATTGTAGAAGATAGTTGTCTCATATGTTCTAGCGCTTTACGATATTTTATTACATTTTCATTTTTTTATTATTCTTGTTGAAACAATATTCTTTTCATTTGCATTTTCTTATTATATCCTAATCTGTTAATTGTCTCATTCTTCAAGCATTTTTGCTAAACATATTCGTTTAGTTAGTGTTTTGTCGTCGTTTCTATTAGGTTTTCTGCAGAGTTTAGTGTAAAATACATACATAACTATTTATTTAGTTTGTTAGTTTGGTATTTATATGTTATAAAAATAATGGATGTTTATAATTTAGTTCAAAGAAAACAAATTATTAAGTGGTATCATCAGGAAATATCCTTAAGGCAAATAATAGTGCACTTTTATGAGAATTATCAATCACGACCCGCTCTAAAAGCAATTCAGCGAATAATAAATAATTTTGAAAGATTGGGCTGTATTATGCCGAACAAGCACAAACGTAATAGGCAGCCATTTGTTCGCCAAGACGAAAGAAATCTTTTAATTTGTGCCAGTGTCGAACAGAACCCGAAAATATCTTCATTGGGTATTAGTGAGTAGCTGGATATTTCTAAAAGCACAGTATGCCGTGTTTTAAAGAAAAATAAATACCATGCCTACAGATTACAGAAAACAAATGAAATATTTCCCGAAGATGAAGAACAGAGAATGGAATTTTGCGAAAATAGGATGCATATTTGCAATCCGCAAATTTTATTGCAAATATATTATTTACGGACGAAAGTACTTTTCCGTTGCACGGAAGACATAATCCCGCTGTACCTCGACACTGGGCAAGAGAAAACCCGCACCTAACATACAATGCTAGAACTCAGTATCCCCAAAAATTAAACGTTTGGGCGGGATTACTTGGAGAGCATAAAATTGGACCATTTTTTATAGATGGCAATTTAACAGGCGAGAAGTATCTTAACTCGCTCCAGAATCGAATTATCCCACGCCTCCACGAATTGGCGCTCAACTTGGATAACATATGGTTTCAACAGGATGGGTGTCCCGCTCATAATAGTAGAGTTGTACGGGAATATCTTCATAATGTATTTCCAAACCGTGTTCTAAGTATCTGGGGAACTATTCGCTGGCCACTTAGATCACCAGATCTCTCCCCTAATGACTTTTTCTTATGGGGATACATGAAAACTAAGATCTATACCTTTGAAAACGATAGACCAAACAATTTGGCAGAATTGCACCAAAAAATTATTAACACTTTTGATGACATTCCTCCAGCAAATTTACAGAATGCGCAACGAGGCTTCTACGATCGTTTAGCATATTGCTTTGAGGCGACCGGAAGACGTTTCAAGTATTTAATGCATTAGAAAAGTGGTCGCTTTTATGTTAACTTATAAAATAATAATTTATGACTAATAATAGATTCCTTCTGTTGTAACATATGCATATTTTTTTAACGTTTATTCCTGCAAATATGAGAATATTCATTTTTTATTTAGCTACTAATTACAGAATTTAAATTTCATTATTTTACTGTGAATTGTTGTAATAATACATAGTATTACTATTCTCCACATACCTTTAATATTTTACATTTTTCATTCGTCATAAACATCTTCTTACAATACATAAAAACAGCGGGCACATTGTGCACGTTAAAGAAAATTTTATGATATGAGTCTACCTACATTACGTATAATTCATACCACCGGCGCAGCTATGCACGTATGTACATACATACTACAACGCTAAGACCTGCTCAACGAAGTAACACGTCAATCGGAGCGAGCGTTTGACGGCACTTGCGATGCAATGATCTGTATAATTCTAGGATAGAGTTTAATAGTTTAGACAAATGCTTGTAGATCAAGTAAGAATCGACTAAAATGATAACCATTTCATAAATACGATTATCAAATTTGTCAGATCAGTATTTACTGATTACATTGCACACTCGCTAGAAATTAGCATGGTCTCTGTAATATAATCAAAATGACTCCTGTAAAAGTTTAAGAAAAAATCGAAGTTAGCTTTACGTATTTATACGCTAAATCTAATTTGAAGTTCCTGAGTATAATTTTGTTAACTCAAAAGGAAAGAATTATAAAGTATGCATATTACACACTATTAACTTAAATTACGTTTCATAGTAGAAACAAATTTATTTAGCAATTAGGGAAACAAATGTATGTCAAATTATGGATTCTTTATTTATTTACTTGGAAATTTGCACTTAACGAGACAAATTGTGCCAACAAGAAAAGTGGTATCTGATATAAAATCAATCTGTAGTTCAACCATGAATTTGTATCATCGACAAGATGACATGATTGTTTGTTACATTAAATACATAAAAACAAAACAGACCCCTACAGAACGCGTTTTTCAAAAATGTTAATAATAACCAGATATATAGAGTAAAGAGAACGCTCATAAACCACTGCGCATCCAAATTTTGATGTACACAGTGGGAGTCGCCATTTTTAACTTTCGGACTACCAACATACTTAAAATTTAAGGTTGTAAACCCATAGATGAAATATTCCCTACAAAATAATCAGAGAGATAAGAGTAGGAAGGATGCGCATAAACCACAGCGCAGCTAAATTTTGATTTAGTTTTTTGTGTTACCTAGGTTACGCATATATAACTTTTTTCGGCTTGTTTTTGAATTTACGAAAAACAATTTGTGATTTTTGAGGTTACATTTACATTTTCAGTTATTAATTTGAATTTGTTTAACATTCCGTCTACTGTAAGAGCGTGTAAGAACGTAAGCGTTTAAGAGAGGATTTTCATCATTTGATTTTATTATAGTGCATGATTTCTTAATTTTATTTACGTTTTCTTACGGGAAGGCTATTGCAAGAGTGGTTTAAAAGTAGTAGAATATCGTATGCCTAATATTTATAATATTCAAATTGATAATTTTTAAGTCTAAAGCAAATATTTTGAAAGTTTTTAGGGAAATTAAATATAATACACTTGAATTATATGTATTATTTTAATAATTTGAGTCAATAGCTATGCTTGTTCAATTGAAAATTACTTAATTGAATAAAACCATGGGTTAGAACAAACTATTCATGCCATTATTCTGTAGGGAATGCTAAGTCTACGAGTTTGCAACATTGAATTCCAAGTAAGTTGGTAGTATGTAGGGTAAAAATGGCGACTTTCAAAATTAGACATTCGCGCATGTTATACGAGCATTCTCCCTACTCTATATCTCTGCTGCAAACACGTAGCACAAATCAGGATAGCTAATTTTCCTGGTAGTTCTACTGGGACACATCGAAAACTTCGTCATAAGAGTAGGGCCTTCTTGTATTGATTAAAAGTCGATAGGTTTTTTATGCAGTCCGGTAGTTTATTGTAGACTTTTATCTTTTATTGCACGATACTCCGGTGTTTCTTCAAATAGCGCTGTTCTGTGACGTGGAATACACAGATTATTGCTTCCCTGGTAACCATCATTTTATAATATGTATTGTTTTTATTTAGCTTAGTTAAATTTTGATGCGTCCAAATACCTAGTTCATATACTGACTTCCAGAAAAATTGCAACACCTAGAAGTTGTCGAACGATTTTATTGAAATTTTCAGGAAACGTCTATTTTCATTAAACAAATTGATGATTAAAATTTGAATAAAATCTAGCAAGTAGTTTTGTTTTTTTTGCATGTTGTTTCCATAGCACATAGTAACTATAAATTTGAAGTATTAGACCATTTAGTAACTGTTAAGTTTGCAAATTGTTGTTGTTTCGTCACAATTTCATTCTGAACTTGATAACAATGCCGAGAGTACGTCAACATCAACATTTTACCCAATTAAGTGATTTTGAACGTGGCCGTATTATTGATATGAGAGAGGCCGGACTTTCGCTAAGAGAAATTGCTCGTCGTGTAAACCGAAATGTTTCATCGGTATTGAGATGTTGGTCCAAATGGTCCGAGGAAGGGGTTCAACATCGTCGCCGTGGATCTGGACGTCCTCGAAGGACTACAGATCGCGAAGAACGTCGCTTAAGACTTTTGGCCACAAGAGATAGATTTTCAACAACTCGATCAATTGCAAATGATTGGATGAGAGGTACAGGACTCAGAATGTCAATGTCAACTGTTTATCGCCGGATAAGATCTTATGGGTTGCGTTCATATCGTCCATTTTTATGTCTTCCTCTAACACCACTTCACCGTCTACGCAGACTAGAGTGGAGCAACGAAAGGGTTAATTGGGCGCAAGAATGGCATCAAATTGTGTTTAGTGACGAGTCCCGATTTTGCTTGTGGACCCACAATGGTCGTAGGAGAGTCAGACGGATGCGTGGAGAACGTAAAAATCCAACATTTTTTGTGGAACGCAACACAGCCCTCACTCAAGGAGTTATGATATGGGGTGCAATATGTTATGGTAGCAGATCACCCTTGGTCTTTATTGACGGCAACCTTCACGCAGCTGGTTACATTGCTAATGTGCTACAACCAGTTGGCCTTCCATATCTTCAGGGGCTGCAAAATCCCATTTTCCAGCAGGATAATGCACGCCCTCATACGGCAAAGGCTACAACACGGTTTTTGGAAGAATCTAACATTGCCGTCCTCTCATGGCCTGCTCGGTCGCCTAATTTGTCACCCATTGAACATGTATGGGATATGATTGGTAGGCGACTGGGTAATTTATCGCACCCTCCAGATAATTTACACGATCTTCAGCAACGGATTCAAGAACGATGGGACGATATACCACAAGCATCTATAGATCACTTGATTAATAGCATGCCAAGCCGTCTGGATGAGTGCATTACAAATCGTGGCGAAGCAACTCATTATTGAAAAAACTTTTAAAGCTTTTGTTCTTTTATTTTCAAATCTTAATCATCACTTTGTTTCATGAAAATAGACGTTTCATGAAAATTTCAATAAAATCGTTCGACAATTTCTAGGTGTTGCAATTTTTCTGGAAGTCAGTATATATTTATAAGATATTATATACAGAGTCATTGATAAGGATGATTGTTATTAAAGAAACTGTGTCCACTGTGAAGAATTTAACTCTTTACTTTATCCTTCTATAGATTATTGGCTCTCCAACAATATCACGTGAATAACGTTATTGGTTCGATTAAAATAAAATTAACTTCCATCGTTAATTAAATGCATAAATGGATACATTCAAAAATATCAACAAATAATATTCTTCCTCAATTACGTATGTACATTATGCAATTATTATTTCATGTCATGCATATTGGTCATCCCTACTCCTTATTTACACACGTCTCGTTTCGTTTAAATGAAACTTCGACATTATTTTTAATCACTCCTAGGATTGTAAGCAAACCCAAGCTATCTAAGAATAAATTTGAATTACCCGCGCTACATCTTTCAGTTTAGCGCGATCTCCTAACCTAACTTTCGCACACTTTCGCATTTTAAAACTCGTGCCGGCGTAAGCTTAACGTTCCTGATTCAGTTCCTAAAACTATTTAACTATTTTAACAGTAATATTGCAAGACGTCTCAATATTTTATTAAAATGGCTAAACCTGCTTATAAAATTGGTAAGTTGACGATAATTATATCTAAAATGAAATGTAGAACTAATTTTTTTTTCGGTGTCTGAGTATGTATGTAATTGCTTTTGTTTAGCTGACATAAAATTAGCTGAATGGGGTAGAAAAGAAATCGAATTGGCAGAGAAGGAAATGCCTGGACTTATGAGTCTACGACAGCAATATGGTAAGGCAAAAGTGTTGAAAGGGGCTCGCATTGCAGGATGTTTACACATGACAGTTCAAACGGCTGTTCTCATTGAGACATTGTTGGAATTGGGAGCTGAGGTAATTTGAAATTCATATTGTGTATTTATTTTTAACTAGATCCATTTTGAAATTGTTCTGATAATCTTTGACCTTCGTTTTTCAAGATAAAAACCACAATTTTAAATGTGAACGTATAGTTGCGTATTGTTATTCAAAGTTATGTCAAAACTGAGATAATGTAGATATAACGACTAGAATAACATGTGCTGATATGGATACAATGAATCTCATACATATGCGTTCGATTTATGATGTAATAAACTAACTATTTGCTTAACCATTTGATGATTTACTTTTACTTGAAAGAGAAAACAAAACAACCTGCTGAAATATTTGAAATAACATCATTCATACACATAAATTTCATTTTTTATTAATAAAAATTAATCATAATAGGTACAGTGGTCTAGCTGTAACATATTCAGTACACAAGATCATGCCGCAGCTGCGATTGCCAAACGTGGAGTACCAGTTTACGCATGGAAAGGTGAAACTGACGAAGAATACATTTGGTGTATAGAGCAAACATTAGTTTTCCCC